>JAJOOO010005745.1:0-70070 GCA_029582685.1 Solanum piurae
AATTATGGTGCAGAATGATTTTTTTTTATTTTCAAATAAATGGCAAATGAATTTGAGTTTATTTTAATATTGTTAAAAGTTATGTCGTAGAAGTTTTTAAAGTTCCTATTTTTGGTCTTTGAATTATTTTATTTTATTTATTTTATGTATGAAATATAGTCTATTAAAAGAAAAGGAAAAAAATCTTTAAAAAACTGCTCATTTTTTAAAGGAATTTAATTTTTAAGTATTTTGTTGTTACTTGCACCTAAAATTTACCATCATTATCTATATATCATGTATAATTTTAATTTTAGTTTCTATTTTAACTTTTATATTTTTAAAATTTATTTTAAAAAAAAGGCAGTTAGCATTTTATTAGGAACAAAAATATTAATTTTATTTAAACAAAAAAAAAGAGAGATTACGTTAAAACAGTTTTTAACGTAAACAATTTTTTAAAAACTGTTTTTAATTTCTGTTTTTTTTTTTAAATATTTTGTTATTTAAATTGTTATTTATTATTTATTATATCTACAAATTTTGTGGTGCTGACACGTGTCACTTTTTCTTCCCCTTTTATATATAGATAGATACTTAAAATCAAATGACTAAATTTCACTTTTTGTGTATCTAAAATTAGTCCAAGTCTTATCTTACCTAACACACACAAAAAAACAAAGAAATTAATTAAAAAAAAATTAAAAATAGCTAACAATAAAAATATAATATGCAAGTTCATTAGCTATAATTTGCTTATTTACAATTTGTAACTACAAGTTAGAAGGAAGAAAAATGGGAACGAGATTGGAATAGAAAGGAGAGAAACGAGCGAGAGAGGGAAATGAGAGAGGAGAGAGACAAATTGAATTTATATATTTATTGAATAATTGTATATATACATAACTAGTATGTATTTGTACCAAAAAATACAATTGTATACAATTTGTATTTGAATACAATATGTATCAAGTTCAAGTGTATTAGTGAAATGGAATTTATATCAACAAATGCAATTGTATCAATGTTATATTTCATAACTAATTGCATTATATTCATGTTTATTTGTGTGCATTTGTTGTCATGTGTGTTTGTATTTTGTATCACTTATAAAAGAGAACATTCATCTTGTCATTTGTATTTGTTGCCTTATGCGTTTGTATTTTTATTTAGGGATAAGGGTCTAAAAAATACCTCAATTTTGGTCGAATTTGCTGTTGCGATACTAAACTTTCATGAAGACCTATTACCTCCCTAGACTATTTAATACAGTATTTTAAACATATATATTTGTCCACGTGGACATAAAAAATAATACAAAATTATAAATAGTAATGTGTCCACGTGAACACATATATACCTTTAAAATACACTATTAAATAGTTCAGGGGGTAAAAAATACACTATTAAATAGTCTAGGGAGGTAATAGGTCATCATGAAAGTTTAGTAACGCAACATCAAATTCGATCAAAGTTGAGGTATTTTTCAGACCCTTATCCCTTTTATTTATCACCATATGTGTATTTGTATTCATTTGTTACCATGTGTATTTGTATTTTGTATCACTGAAAAGAATTTGTATAGCTAGCATTTATTATTTATAATTGTATCATTAACAGTTAATATTTGTATTTATATTATTGAATGTCAATATTTGTATTCGTATTGAAAGAGAAAGGTGGAGGCAAGAGAGATGAAGAGATAGAAAGGCGAGCGAGAGAGGAGAAAAAGAGAGGGAGAGAGGAAGAGACGAAGAGAGGAAGAGAGACAATGACTTAAAATCTTAATTATAACTAGAAATTATATTTTTTTAAATTACAGTGATACATAATAGAGAAAATATCAGAAATAACAAACATAATAAGGCTATATAGCTATAACTTTGATAATTGCGCTTCATAGTTATAGTTCTGTTTGCCATGGAAACTGTGGTTTGTATATTTCTGCTCATTTGTGTATTTCGCTTGCGAATATACAAATATGATAAATATATGCAAATTTTGTATTTATATATTTAGGAATTTTTCAGAAATCCATTTGTATATTTCGTTTGCCAATACACAAATATGATATTTATTATGAATTTTTTCATAAATCTTATACAAATAGATAGGATAAACATATATAAAATTCTGAATTTTTACAATTAGAAATTGAATTATACAAATTTAAGATTCATACAAGTCTGACGAATTATACAAATCAGGCGAATAGCGAAATTGGAAAACTGTAATCACGAATGAATTTTTTTTGAAAACTATAGCTTTAATACCTAATATAGGCTAAATATTTATTATTATGCATTATTTTCCTTAATAATAAATACATATCACATATTTATGTTACATTACTATGTGATTTTTCCATTTTATTGTAGTGGGCTTCCTCGAAGATAATAGAAACAAATTGAGGTAGGGACAGTATACTAAAAGCCCACTTCTGACATAGACCTCTTTTCCAATACCCTAATAATATATATATTCTTTCCTCCACGTTTATATAATTTTCCATATTCATCTCCTCGAAAACATTTCCTAATGGCGACAGCACCATTGATAATCTTCACCATTTTTGCTCTTTTTGGAGTTTCCTCTTTAACGGCGGCAGCAGAAACTCCGTTTGTGGTGGCTCACAAGAAGGCTTCACTCCTAAAACTCAAATCCGGTACCGAACGGGTCTCCGTTTCCATTGACGTCTATAATCATGGATCTCTGTCAGTACTCATTGCTCTTTCCTTATGGCTTGCATTTGCTGTTGTTTGAACAATCTGATTCTTTTTTATTTGTTTACAGTAGAATGGATTAACTCCTGTTACAAACCTTTAAAATGAGACCGTGAATTTCACAGAGAAATTGGGGATCAATGCAATTTTTCGATTCTGAATGCGTTACATTCATTGCTCAGCTAGAATCGTTAGTGCAAAAAGTATCTGCCAATTTGGTCATCTTTTTTTTCCTGCGGATTTTCCGATTTTTTTTAGCTTGATTGAATGAAGTGTGTCACTCTAATTAAAATTGTAAGACATTTTATGATTTGTTATGATGTCCATATCCATTTGTTCAAATTGGACATGCTATGATTTACAATATTTTAATGAGAAGTATATTTTGTGGCCTAGCGGTCAATGAAGTGGTTGAAAATCGTGAGGTTTCAGGTTCAATACGCAGGTCTTTTCAGCCGAGACAAAAAACACTAGGTGATTCTTTTTATCTGTCGTAACCTTGGTGGATAGAGTTACCTGATATCACTTGCGATACCACTCGCTGGTGGGAGGTGGCACATATCCTGTGGAATTAGCCGAGGTGCGCGAAAGGTGACCAAGACACCACATCCATCAAAATAAAAAAATGTTCTAGATTGTTTTTAGGTCTAAGGTTTTGGTGAGTACAAAAGGAGGTCATGTGATAATCATAATAGGTGGAGGATATCATACAAGAATGGCGGTGATATTTTTGAATTGTAGAGGTTGAGAACAACAATATGTGATGGTTGAAGCAAGAGATAGGAAGTAAGAATTGGAAAGGGATCCTTCATACATAAGTGATGAAAGTTACTTTTCTATTTTGAAAGAAAATATTGTCCTTGGAGAAATTATATGGAACCAAATAACGGAAAATAGTTTTATCAAGGAAAACATATTTTGGCGTACCAGCCAAACTTTGGGATCTTCCCTTAGCTTGTACAAATGGTTTTCCATGAATCCCAATTCCTTTAAGCATTTCATGGGTGTTTGTCATATTTTTTCTACTTGAACCCAAATACAATGATGGAAATGACAAATCAGCAGATAAAACTTGCAGGGGCAAATCATGTTGTTGAATTGCAGGCAGTAAAAAGTACTCTAGATCAGTATTATATTTTGTTTTGGTGTAGCTATGCTTTCCAAGTAACAAATATTCCTACATGCTCTACTAATTCATCATTTGTTGCTTTGGAGGTTGTATGGTCTTATGGCTCTGGTAATTTGTCAATAGTCACTTCTGCATCTTCTTTTCTTTAATCTTTCTTTCTAGTTGTACTGGAGTATTTGAGCTGTGATCCTTCTGGCTATTCATAAAATATTGCTCTCGCATGGATAAACATATTTTCATTTTACACTACAGTGTATGATCTTTGTCGATCTGCATACTGCATGTACATAGTTTCATATTGTTCTCCTATTACAATTTTAAACATGTATGCAGCACCTACCGCAGATCAATTTCCCACATGTCATGTCCTTGTGTAGTAAAGGATACTTGGCTGATATTGTACGCCAGTTTACTTGAGTGGGTGTGCGTTTGTGGTTGTGATCATGCATATCTACCGCTAGGTCCTGTTCTTTAAACGTTTTTTGGAAGGATGATAAGTTTAGTCTATCTGAAGAAACTTCATATATCTTTTCTGAATTTATGCAGTGCTATATATGATGTAAATCTTACTGATGATAGCTGGTCCACAGAAATATTTGATTTCGTGGCTGGAAACACGTCCAATTCATGGGAAAAACTTGATGCGTAAGTGAAACCTTTTGTATATTCAAAAACTTGTATTCACATCCTGTTTCTTTAGCCTCTCAAATCTTGCTCTAGTTTGTTTTTTTAATTCACTATTTTTCTTTTGTTGTATGTGATTGGCAGTGGCTCTCATATTTCACACACTTTTGAGTTGGAATCCAAAGTGCAAACAACTTACTACAGTGCACCTGCTGTCATAACCTATCGCATCCCTACAAAATCAAGATTACAGGTTTGATTAGTAGAAGATCTGTTAAGAACCTATTTGTAGCCTTGAGCCTTCACCGTTCTATTTCACAACTCTATTTTTGCTTTGTGTTGACTATTTTGCAGGTAGCATATTCCACCCCAGTTCCTGCACTAGAAACCTTAGCAGAAAAAACTGTTGCTTACAAATTAGATTTGGTAACTTTGTCCTCCTAACACAAGCATGAGATATGGTTTCCTTATTAATTGTTTTGTAAACATTTCTTGCTGTTCTGACTAAAGATTGTTTCTTCTTTTACCAATCGGGCTGTTTTGGACTGGCTGCTCACTTTCAGGCAAAGGTAACTTGAGACCTCTTCTTTATTCTATTCCATTTGTTCACTAATCAAAATCTCTCATCAGTTTCACTGGCACAAAACAGAAAAAGCAAGTTAGGTTCTAATAAGTACCTCCCTGTTAGTTTGTAAGGGGAAGTTGTTTAAAAAATTGCTGTATATATGCTAGCAATTAAATTTACCTTATTCCTAGAACGAAATATAGACATTGGTATAACAGGAGGCTCGGGAGACCTTGAGCGTAATATACGCTACCATTGGAGAGACTTTAGCCACATCTTAATCTGAATGAGGCGATCAAGAAAGTCCTCCCCTGGAAAAAAAATAAAATATGCATCAATTACCTCTGCCCGGGCTATGGTCTAGTGGTAAGAGCACATCAAGTTATGTGTGGTTAGGCACATGTCAAAGATTTCTCGGTTAATATTTTGTTTGCCAAGTTGATGTGAGAATCTCGTTTTAATAGTAGTTGTTTTCTTTGTGCAGAAGTTGCTTGCACAGTATGGATCCCATTTTTCTTTAGGTCTCATCGTCTATTTGTTCGTGCGATTTATATTTAGTCCATCAGCTAAATCAAGTGCTGGAAACGCAAAGAAAAGACACTGATCGTTCATCAGCTGTAGCAAACTTCTCTTTTGTAGAGGCAAGGCCTCATACCTGATACAGAACTTGGAAGGAAAACATTTCAGTGTGATAACTCGTACAAATTCGTGTAATTGCATTTTGATGAACTGAAATGTATTGGGTGATTTCACTTGGGCTATATGAAATTTTCTAAATGTCTTGCTAAAAATATTTAAGTTACTTTAATTACATGTAAATCTTATTGAGATGCGTAATCAATTAAATAAAAAATTACTTTTATGTATTTTAAGGATTGAAATTGTAGTATCATAGTTGTGACTGTTAATCTTCGATACTAATAACGGGAAGGGCTTAAAACCAGTCTCACTTTACTGTTGTGGCATTATGCTAATCAAAGGTTTTAGGGCATAATTACGAATATTGAGGGGAAAATACTGTTTCTCAAACAAGTCTCTGATTTTAAAAAAAGATATTTAAATTTTGTTTTAAGTGGTACTAAACTGCTAATGCAACACAATGCCTTTATACTCCGCCTTAAAAATACTGAATTCAGATGAACCCGATATGGTGATAGCATCACTTTGCATCCGCCTCTGACCACCATAACCACTCAATTCATTTTCATTTCCCATCTAGTATTGACCCAGCTAATTTAGATTGGCACAAAAAATTCCACTTTAGAGAATTAAATGATTTTTATTAAAGATAATTCCATATCCAGAGTTCAAATCTAAAACATCATAACCGTTGTTTTTGAACAAGGAGAGGGAGTAATAAAACCTCCAACAAATTTTACTTATTATTTTTAAAATCAAGGACTAGTTTAAAGCAAATTTTGTGTATTTTTTTTAAATATTGAACTGTCAAAAGAAGAAAAAATACTCCCTCGATCAAAAATATTAATACTCTAATTTTTTTTAGAAATCGGTCTCAATATTATAATTTATAGCCACATAAATATTACACCTTCCATCAAAGTTTAATTTTGTTGTGAGGTATATTTTTAATTTCATATTAATTGACCCACATAAATATGATAAATCTTTTTTAATCTACAAATCAAGTAAAATAAAAGGGAGAAATAAAATAAATGAAAAAGATGCAATCGGTGATGGAGCCCACTATTGTCTAATCTATGATCCTGCATACGTGGCATGCATCTAGAAGATATATATATAATCCATCTTCCACTCCTTCGAAGGTTCCCAAAGGTTTCTCACTCTCTGTCTGCCCTCACTTTGTTTTCATACCAACAAACTCCTCAAATAAATTTTGCCTTCCTTACCTTTCTTTTCATATAAATCGAAAATGTGCGCATTTTTCTTCCCCAAACCCTAACCGGTGTTCTCAATGTCTGAGCATCAATCACCGGACAACGGCGGAGAAATGGCGGCACATGACAACGTTGGTTCCAAGCGTTACCGTCGACCCAGCGTCAGGTTAGGCGACATTGGCGGTGAACATCCTTCTTTCGACCAACGGAAACCCAAGTCTCTCTGGAAGGATTCATCCAAGAATAATCGCCATCGTACAAACTTATCAAGTAATCAAACTCTTACTCTTGTTGATACTAACCCTAATGAAAGTAGCAATTCTAGGAAAAATTGGAGTAATGTTGATGAAGAGGATGTCGCGGATGCGAATTTGGATGATGTTACAATTGGTAGTTGGAAGATTAGGAATTTGAAATCTAAGAAGGGACCAGTGACTAAGAAGATGAGGTCGGGTTGGACTCCCAAAGTTAATGATAGTGAAAAAGATGACAAAATGCCCAGTACTGATGTTGAAGATTTGGAGAATAATGAACACAGCCCAGTTCATTCCCATGACAATAACAAAACTAATGATAATGTCAACATGAGTACTATTGACATTGATAGGAGAATTGATAATGTGAATAGTAGGAAGAGGGCAATTAGGGTTTCTGAGGATGGCCCAACTGATACAGAGGCCCGAGATTGGAAGAGGAATGGGATTAAGGTATGGCTGAACCAGTTGGGACTTGGTCAGTATGCCTCTCTGTTTGAGATTCATGAGGTTGATGATGAGGTTTTACCAATGCTAACATTGGAGGATCTAAAGGATATGGGAATCACTGCAGTCGGATCACGAAGGAAAATGTATTGCTCAATTCAGAACCTCAATAAAGGTTTCTCATGAATTTCTACCAGGGAAAAGGTATCCCTTTAAGGTTTTTGTAGCTGCGTAAACCTATGGTTGAAATCATTCCAGATATTAGCATTACTTGCAGCTTAACCTCTAATTTTGCAGTTTTTGTGTTCTTTTTGTAGTTCAGATGCAATTCTGATATACTAGCAATGGCTGTGAAGTGTACAGTGCTCTTACTGTTGGTAACGTCTTTGTTAATTTGGTCCTAAATAGATCAAAACTTTTGAGACCAGAAAAAATAGAGAAGCATCATTCAAGAAAATGAATGGTAGTTATTCCTTTAGTTTTCCTAATAAAGTTTTATGTCCAATCTTCATTTCACAATCTTATTTAACTTCCACAACTCTTATTTGGTTGCTTAATGTGTGTTTCTGCTACTTCCCAATTGACCTGGACTGAGCCATTGACATCCTTTCCTTTCTTGAGTTCTTGCAGCGTTGTGAATTGTATCTTCAATTCATTGTAGCACGAGGAGCTCTAGAGAACATTTTCTTTGTGATAAGGTAAAATAATTTTATTGCTGATGGGAATGAGCTGTAGAGAACATTCCCTTGGGCCCTTATCTAGTGTACATGATCCCAAAAAAAAAACACTTCCCCTTCGGCCATTATCTAATGTCTGCTTAGTGTTAATTCAATAGCCAATTCTCTACATGATACTGTAGAATTTTGGTTATGGACTTGCTTGCTACATTGTCGGGTCTATATCATTTGTGTGCAACTAATACTCTGAGACGACAACACCAACACCAACATACCCACTGTGATCCCATAAGTGGGGTCTGGGGAGGGGGATGGGGTACGCAAAACGTACCCCCTACCTTGGGTAAGGTAGAGACTAAGAGAGGTTGTTTCCGAAACACTAATACTCTGAGAATGTGCTTATAATTGTTTTGTAGTTCCTGTGTTCTTATGCTTATGTATGTCCTTGTTAAAGATCATATTTATATGAACCTCTCTGTGTGGTACTTACTTTTAACTTTTTGCTAAGTTTTAGGAGTTGGCAATGGTGATGTGAATTCTAAGCTTCACGGTTAATATCCCAAAGATATCTTGCTTAAATGAAACTATAGCAGGACACATCCACATTGCCATGTAGAAATGTTGCTGTGGAACTCTTAGATAGAAGGATGAACTACACATAAGAACACAGAGGCATACTTTAGTTAGAGCAACCCTGCAAAAGCATTTTGAGTTGCATATATTGATGTCTCTGAAATGCTTCTTTAGAAAATGAGCTTGGGTCTGCCTCCTTATCAAGAATGTCATTTATTAACCATCACATGGCTTGTCATCACCAAGTAGTGTAGAACAACAAGATGGTGAAGTGAATACCATTGTCCCCTTTCCCCTTGGAATGACAACCGCAAGCAAACAGATGTGTATGCAAAGACGGGCCTGTCCTCTCCAAAATTAAGATGTTTGCCAACCCTTTTCTCTCTCGAGACAGATTTAGGATTTTAGGTCAGTGAATGTGGTTTGCCTCTTGCATCCACCGCACCTCTGACATTGACAGTTGGATGCAAAGTGCAAACACACCCACTACATCTTTCTTGCATTCTCCCCTGCCTGCCCCCCCTCCCAAACCTCCGTGGATGAATTTCATTTTGTGGCAGAAATTTTGGTCGGACATGCTTCCTTTCTCTTTGGTTAGTTTTTGACAGGCTATGGAAGAGAGAATTTGCTGGTCAGTGTGATAAATATCAGCAAAAGCAAGCTTATCTGATAGGTTGTTGCTTATTCTGTAATCATTACTTGCTCCACATTCAGAATATTTCATTCAAAATCTAAATAAAAGGCCTGTCATGGAAACAAGCACATATAAATTTTCAGAGTTCTGCTTTTCACATATAGGGATTTTCAGAATGTTTGAGATTCTTATCCAAATCAATGAATTGATTGTTTAGATGCCTCTTTGTTTTGTTATGCTATGTGCTTTCACCTCATCTTGAATTTGCTTCTTGATGTTCTGGACCAAATGTGCAGAACCATGTTTATCTTTTAGTTTGTGTTCCAAAGAACCTGAATCATGCTCGACCTATTATGTAACATCGGCTCTTCTAAATTTTGTAAAGAGATGTAAGAATCATGTTTGCAAGGATGTAATAGCTCATTTGCCAGTAAATGGCACTGTGGTAGTTCAGAAATATTTGTAACTTTTATTGCACGGTTATTTCTGTCTTCTCATTCTGAACCGGATATCAGGATTATGTTATGAAAAATAAAAATGGCAACCTTGATCATTTCTGGTTTCTCATTCAGAACACGATTTAGATGTTTTCCCAACTGTATACATCAGAAGTTGTATGAGCCATTGCTATTACTAACTGAAAATAGAGTTGAAGAACTCCAATGATGTATGTTCTGAAAAAGGCAAGGGAAAGAAAAATACGGGAAGAGTACAAAAAATATGAGTATTTTATCTCAAGATGAAAATTTTGTTGTTGCATGACACCATCAATTAAATGGACAAAGATGCTAAATTTTCTAATCCATAACAAATGCTGATTAGCGCTTGATTTCTTCATTTCATATGCTAAAACCAACAACACGAGAAAAGAGCCGGTTGCTAATTACATTTGAAAAGGCTAAACTAACTAAAAGATATCATCTTAGTCCCATACAAGCCGCCAAAAGAATACATGAATATAAAGAGAACTCCGCTGTATAATTTTTTGGCAAGAGAAGAGCCACCTTAACCTTGGACGTGACAAGGTCTTGTCAACAAGACTTGAAACCAACTTTGAGCAAAACATTCAGGTACCAAGCACGCAAATTCTGAAGACAGTGGAATGGTCAACAAATGCACCAAAAGAAAAAGTTGGCAGACCATCTTCCCAAAGAACGCAGGGCTTTTTCACAGCATAACCCTGAAATCTGGTCTAATGAATTTATGTTAGTTCAGTTTTCTGACTATCAACTTGTTGGGAACTGTGCAGAGTTGGCCATGTCCTGGATTGTGCTCCAAAGGATACATTGTAGTGCCTTTTACATATTTCTGATGTTCAACAGCTGCTTTTCTAAGGTTTGACATGTCCACACCATTTCCTTTCTGTTGCTTCTTGATTATGGAACATGTAGCCAAAAGATTGGTCGATCCAGCTCCAACCCTCCTGCAGGCATGCAAACCAAGCTTATATAAGGTTGTTGAACAAATTAAACAAAGGGACTTGAGACGACATTGGGATGTGGATTTTCTTGATAGTTGAAATACAGTTTATTGCTGCTGAAAGAAACACAAGTCATTTACCTGAGCAATTTCTCTGATGCAATTCGGGCAGCAGTGATTGTGCTGCGGCTGGGTAACCACTTCACAACACGATCTTGATCGGCTCGCATTGGAGAATGGATTTTAATAAGCTTTAAAAAATTGATAAATGTTAGATTTGCAATATATCAATGAAGAACGTTCTTATACCCTAAAAGAGAAAAAGTAACAACAGCTAAGCATCCAAGTGATATATTACTACTAGCTGTCCTATGACTGTTTTCAAGCTTCTATGTTAGGAGTAAGGTCTAAAATCTATATGTTTCTAGTTGTCTCTATTTTATGTATGGTGTAAATATTTCAAGTTTCTAGTTGTCTATTTTAGGAGTATTGTGTAAATGTTTCTCCAGGTTGTATCTGCACTGTCTGTACTTCTGAGTGTGTGTTACTGGCAAATCTGTGATCTCCATGCTCTCTCTTTAGTGATAAGTGTGCTTACTTTCTTTTCTGACAATTGAAGTACGTGGTTAAAGATATTATGTTCATAGTATGACCAACTTCCCTCCCCTTGGACTTGTCTAAACAACTTGAGCAATGATACTCATACTACACTATTTCAACAGGAATGAAGACTCATCATTTGGGGAAAAAGAAACAGATTAGCATCTTTATAGGAGTAGTTATAACTAACCCCTAGGCATTCCATCATTTGATAATATGCCCTTCCTTGCAGAGGTGTATGACCTTGCCGAGACTCCGAAAAATACCTGGTCCTGTGATGATATAAACACTTTATTATCAGGTATGCAGGAAAGGAAGATCCAATGATACGTTCTAGAAATATTTAGAACAAAGAATATCTACCATAAGCTGTTTTAGCTTCATCTTACCATTCTTTATAGCCTGGATCAACTGTAAAACCATACATATCGACAGTGTCACAGATGGAGAGGGCAAATTCTAGAGCCTTCAGTCCAGTTCCTTTTGCTGCTGAACCAAAGGATGCACCCAACATGAGATATACTTTGTTGAGAATGGGAACTTCCTACAGAAAGACATACCAAACAGGAAGGTGTAAATAAATAATTTCCAGTCTGTCTGAAACGACCTTATTGATGCAGAACACTGGGTTGAGAATCTTCCGACAAAATGATATACTACCAAACAGATTATAATTTCCAGTCTGCCTGAGAAACAACTTTATTGCATCACATGGCCAAAGATATATCGAGTTTGGGAAAAACACTTGGGAGTGGATACATTAGCTATAGAATAACAAGTAACACATAATGCAGGAACTATTTCAAGTATACCAACAGTCAAACCAAAATTCGGGTTTTTATTTCATTACGAAAGGAAAAGGTCTTCCCAAACTAGAGATCATAAATAACTCACCAAGATTTGGCTTATTAGATAGACCTTCCCAAACAAAAGCACACAAAAGTCAGATTGGGATTTACAGTCAGTGTTATGATTATACTTGTGTTGGCATTCTACATTACAGAATTTCTGCGTAATTATGCAACATACATGACACTCATTTCCAAAATAGTGCAAAACTAAAGATTCCAGTTGTTTCATTATCTTATTAATGGACCATATTCTCTTACTTCCTACACCGGTGGATAGTTCTTTAATATCTAAGTTGCTCGGACTCTCCAAAAATGTTGCTACACTTGTGTCGGATCCTCCGCAAATGCACTAGTTTTGAAGGATCTGACACGCATCTGATGACATTTTTGAAGAGTCCGAGCAACATAGTTTAATATAGTCTATGCTAATACACATCATGCAAAACAATGGGTTATTTTACTAGTCCGTCTGTGTATATCAAATGCAGAAGAAAGTGCTCACCCGAATCATCTTGTTCATGATATCATGTATAGTTGTTTTGACTATCAACACCTCCTTTCCTCTTTCTGTAGAATTTAAGATATTTAGCATGGTCGTAATGAAAGATCAAACCCTACAAAAGTGGGAATTGTGCCAATACCATACAACTCTGCTACTTTGTCAAGAGCTTTAGCAGAACCCCTATTAAGAAGGCGAAATGTGCTTTTTGTGCCCACAAATTCTGTGTAGTTCTGTAAAAACAATAAAGAAGGCAGGTGTTAGGGGTACACAAAATCAAGTGAAAAGGAGAAGTTGATCAGCTTGCAAAACCTGTAACGGTGCTCCATTTTCCCTGAAAACAGCTTCATAGCTATCAATCTCATCACCAAATTTTGTTTTAAGAAGATCTCCTGAGTTGCCTATAACAGCACATCGACTATACTGCCTTGGAAATAATGGTGGTCTTTCTGGAAGTACTAGAGAGAGCTTCTCCATGCAAAGAGTTCTATTTTCACATCGGTTCCTGCACCAGAAAAGTGATACTCCACAAAAATCAACAACCCACACCAGATTCTTTAGTTACAGGAAGTTGAGGTTCACGCTAATTGTAAAATAATTCATGAAAAATTGAAGAACTTTTATAAGCATTAAGAGGTATCAGCAGAACGATATAACAAGTATATATTTCGCTCTGCTGCAAGATCATATAGTATATTCCAATTATATATCATAAAAAGGCAAGCAACAATCAACATAGTGCGATGCAGTAAGAGAGTGTCTACATTAACTTTTCGAAGCAAAAGTTAATCACTCCAATCATGGTTATGCAGCTATTTTTGCACTTATATATATAAGGTCTCCTAAGTGGTAGTACCAACAATATCGACAATCATATGGTTAAGAGTGAGATCACACTTACAGAAGTACCCCCTTATTAATCCTTCTCCATGCATAGTCCTCCCATCCATTTGGTAGGGCATCAATGTACTCCTTTGTGAGTACTGTGGTACTGTTCCTCACCTAGCAATCATCCCACTGTATTTAAATCAATTGTAGTATGTAAAATAAGGTGCAAGCTGTAAACTTTAGGTAAGCCAGCTTCAAGCAAATGCTCTTGTCAGAGAAACAGAACACCTTATTTCAATAATAACAGAAATAGTACAATTTAATCCAGTAGTCGTGTGAAAAACTTACTGACCTGTTCCCAAGTAGCCACAGCTTCACATAAGTTCAGTTCATATGACAAGCCCTCAAGTTCTCCAGTTTTTGGATCTTTCTATTATAAGTGAAACCAAAAAAAAAAGTGGTTAAAGTACTAGCTGAGGATATTTAACAACTAGTTGCGAGTTCCCAAATTTGTGAAATAAGAATCAAGTGACATGGAAATCACGTGGGCCAGCAGGAAAGAGAATTAGGCAATAATGTGTCATGCTTTGAATGATGATGAAGAAGATTAAACTACCATGGTAGCTGCGATAGTTTCCCTATATTCCTATATGGCAAGAAAGGGTGGAGGGACGGGGGGACCAGTGAACGAAAGAAAACTTACCCACTTTGGTACTGTTTCACCAGGAAACTTCATTATAACCTCACAATAGTCCCTGCCACTTGCAGCTTGTAAACCTAATCCGTTTGCACTCTGCATCACTTTCCAGTTAGCTAATACAACAAACATGTAGGATGGCACATGCTTTCAACCAATCTTAAAGATCTACTAGCTAAAGTACAGCAATCTCCGTTCAGGCCTTACATATAAACCATTAACACAATAACCAGAACAAATTAATCTCACTATTTTTGCAACTGAAGATGCCATGGGGAAAAGGCATAACTATGAAAATATTGCACAAAATAATATTCTTAATCTTTTCAACTTTTCCTGAAGCTAAAGTACACAGATCCATTTAGCTTTGCAGCAGAGAGAGAAGCAACTATTGCTCAGTGCAGAACTAGGAATGACCAGACTGTTGGTTTTAGAAGGAATGTGTTAATTGAAAAACGGATAATACAGCTACAAGATTTGGGGCAGGTTAGTGCATCTCAAATGAGCCCGCCTCACTGGTCTGGACAGCTATCAGTAGCGGAAGGTTCACTGTGAAGTCTTGCTACCAAAGTCTCACCAAAACTGGATTCAGAGTGGAAATGATATGGAAGACCAAAGTTCCTTATAAATTGGGTTGCTTCAGTTGGTTAATGGTTCATGATACCTGCTTGATACAGAGGAACTTCCAGAGGAGAGAACTGCAAATTATGCAGCGAATGCTACATGTGTGGAGCATATAAATGGACAATGCACCTTTTTTGCATTTCCCAGTGGCATCCAAATTTTGGGTACTCTTTCTCAAATTTTTGGAGTTGAATGGTGATTCTAGGTCACTTGAAAACTTATTTGTCGTGGATATGGAACTAAGTCCGATAATATCGAGGATGTGGGGAGAATACCAGCCTACATGGCTTAGGTTGTGTGGAACCAAAGACATTTTTAAGGAAAGCCTGTAACTGTATGTGATTTTAAGTTAAAGGGTTTAGTATGTTAGATCTCTGGTGTAAATTGCATTATGTATCATGAGAATAGTCTGGTAGATTTCAGACTCGGTACAACAAAAGCTGATTGTAAAGACTTGGTTATTTATTTTTTGTGTGGATGTTGGCCATTAATGAAAAGTTTTGCTTACTGAGCAAGAAAATGTTCTTCAGCTTTCATCTTAAACTTACAAAGAGTGCTATTCCATATACTTGAACAAAAAGGAACGCTACAGACATCTAAAAAGTAATGATATCAGAAAATATACAAATAGAGGTAACAAACACTGACCTCAGCTTAACTAAGATTATCCCACTGCTACAAGAGCAAGCAACAAATCCTGATCTTTGTAGCATAATTTAAAATGAAAAACTAGGTAAAAGTTAACTATTGCAGCCTGGTTCAAGGATGTTCAATCAGACAAGTTTAGATATGCTAGATAAGATTACACACTAAGGTTTAACAACCTGAGATCCAAGCTAGCAGTAAATAAACAGAAATATGCCAATCAAACCTAATTTTCTAGCGTCTCCACAATGCAGTAACTAAAAAAGTGCACAAAATAGAGATTAACCTAGACATTTGGCAATTCAGCTACTTCAGAGCTTAATTAACTAGAGCAATGAAAAAAAACTTCGATAGCAAAACTGAAATCGCATAACCAAAAGCCACTACAAGTCCAACTCACCACGCACTTCTGGAAACCAGACTGTAGAGAGTGTAACGCCTCCAAATCCTCATCAGATAAATGATATGATCCATCTGCAAACAAAAACGAACAAAATATGTCAATTCATTCACATTCACAAGTCGGTGCACAACGAAACTGTAAATGCATCATTTCGCACATGGAGTGGCGACACCAATGATGTAGATGAGAATAGCTCCGAGTCCAGAAGCCAAAGCAACTGCAAATGCAAGCTTCAATAGCTTCATCTAAATCTATATTACTACTACTACTTAACCAATTTTCTGCACTTCCAGTTGATCAATCAATGAATCGATTGCTCTTTACAGCGAGTGTTCATATGGTTAGCGTTGGATCTGGAGGACGAAATTGAATTGTCTTAATTTTTTCGCTCTCAAATCACTCATGCACCAGAAGCTTCTCTTTTCGCAAACAAAATCAAGTTAAAAAACGTGTGTTTCAGTCACTACAACTTATTATTTCTCAGTTTAGGTTCATAAACTTCCAATATTCCTTCTACCACCCATTGAAACACTATTATTCTATTTTAGACCCAAAGAAATTGCCAAAAATATTAAAATCTACTCTTTTACACTTAAATTTACAAAATTTATCTTGATAAGTAGAGTTTTTAAAAATAATTAAATCCAAATTTTTGTTTTTACCATTGAGTATATTTTAAAGGAAAAAATCAAAAATAAAATAAAATTATGAGTATTGACAAATTTTAATATTATTGTCGGTCAATTTCAATTTTAGGTTTTTTGACTTAATAATTTGGTTATCTTTATCGAGTATATTAGAATTTAAGTTGCACATTAACTAAGTTTAAGCTCAACAAATTAAATGTAATGTATCTCTACTCCTAACCTATAAGCCGTTGATTTTATTGCCGGTCTCTTTTAAGTGGGGTTAAGTTTTCTAATATTCATTTTTTGTGATACTAAAGTCACAAAATTATTTTTTTGTTAAAGTCACTCAACTACTTATTCGTGATACTTAAGTCACAAATTTAATTTTTGCAACAAAAAAAATATGTGATAGTTGCCAAGAAAATACGAATTACAAACAATAAATAGAGTGACCATCCGTAAAATTAAGTCCTTCTAATGCTTGATTATTTTCAAATAACAATTAAAACTCCCATATTTGTTTACCTAACATAATATCATGAGCTTGTTTCGGTAGCTTAGGTCCCTTTTCATCATTGGATAATGTGGTGCAACGAACAAGACTTCTTCTTTTTTAATTAGAAATTTCAATTTTGATATCTCAATATGAAATAATTTGTAGTAGAGAACTTCACTGAATAGACCTTACAACACAAATATAAATTAATTGAATTTCAATAGAAATAACAAACATAAGATGGTATATAAAAAAACAAAACAAAAAGTAAGTTTAGGTCCCTCTTCAATTGATACCACAGATTCAACCAACAGGGGGTGTTAGTGTAATTGCGAAACTATGCGAAGGTGCTTCTATTAACGCATATAGACACACAAGTCACAACTACATAAGATCCGGGGGACTAAAAAGTTCAACGACTCGTATTTTATCTCCCTGCATCTAATCAAAAAAATCAATCAAAGCAAGAGGAACAACTGTGGAATAATGGCTTCCAGGTATTGGGTGGTTTCTCTTCCCGTTCAGCAAAATTCGTCTACTACTTCTCTCTGGAGTCGCCTTCAAGAATCCATATCCAGGCATTCATTCGACACTCCTCTTTATAGAGTAAGCTCTACCCCTTCTCCTAACATATTTTACTGAGATCTGTCTGATTTTTTGGATCACCTTCATTTTTTTCTCGTTGAATTTGCAGTTTAACATCCCCAATCTCCGTGTCGGTACATTGGATTCGCTTTTAGCTCTCAGCGATGATCTCGTCAAGGTGAGTTTTGTTTTTTCTCTCTCTCTACATTTTGTTGTTTTCCGTATTTCAGTTGCGACGCATTTGTAATGTGTGATCTATGATGGATTGTTATCATTTTCTCGGTTTTAGTAGCTACTAGCTGTAATTTTGCAATTAGGGAAGGGGATAGGTAGAATTTGATTATCCATATTTAGGAATCGAGAAATTTAATTATTTAAGGCGGTATTGATGCGAATCTGATGTGGAATGTTTGAATTTTGCAGTCAAATAGCTTCATTGAAGGGGTCTGCTCCAAGACACGACGTCAGATCGAGGAATTGGAGAGAGTTTCCGGCGTTCTCAGTAGCTCTCTCACTGTAGATGGAGTTCCTGTTGACTCATACCTCACTAGGTAATCACGTAATTTGACTGCTTTCATCATATGAACTTTTTTCTGACAAGAAATTTGATATTGGTCATAGGTTTGCATGGGATGAGGCAAAGTATCCCACAATGTCACCTCTTAAGGAGATTGTGGATGGAATTCACAGCCAAGTTGCCAAGATTGAGGATGACCTTAAGGTATCTATTCTGTTGTGTTATATGAAACAAGTATTTCTTCAGGAGAAGTATTGGGTGTTATAATGTCAGAGATCTTATTTGTATAATTTTCAATTTTTGTTGGGTGGTGAAGGGATTTCCAATACAAATCTCACAGAAAATATTCACGATACAAGTAAATAATATGTATAAGGTGGTGTATGGTAAAGTAAACAAAGAAATAGATATATTATGTAAAGTAAAGTCTCACAACATGAATTAAGCACATACTGATACTCTAATATTACCAGATTAAAAAAAAGGACATACTGATGCTATAGTAAACAGAGAATGGAGATTTTGAAGGAAAGAAGAGGACCTTAACTGAGTGAGAAAGCAAAGATGAAATATCAATCCTTACTTTCACTTTTGACTGTTAAGACTTGTGTTTGCTCTTTGGAGAATTGAATAGGTCCATATCAGCACAAATATATTTAACCACTCATTTTAATTTCCAGACGCCAGACAATCTTGTGTTTTTTTCCATATTCATTATCAACCCTCAAGGCCCGTAACTGGTTAAATCTCAGGAGGATTTTTTAAAATCATCAATGAAATGGATATCAATTCTTTATCTGCAAAAGGTGGAGGAACATAATGGACATGTTGAACACTATTGAGTTGGACATATAAAAGGAAAAAGAGAAAAGGGGGGGGGGGCTCTAGGATGTTGTGCCACTAGCACAAATGTGAGTCCTATGAAAGGAGAGAAATTTGAGAGCTTTTGAATAGAGAGAGGATGGTTTTTTACATTTGAGGAGTTACTTCTTATTCCTAGTTTCTTTTTTTTTTTTGAAACTGAAACGGTTCTTATTCCTAGTTTCTTTTGGGTGCACCCTCACCCATGAGATAATAATAAGTATAAAATATTGGGTGTCTTTTGGAGAAATCATATCTTTATGTAGATTCTATTTTTGGTACACCACTTGCATATGGGAGGTTTTTTCCACCATTAGTAAAATCATATCGTCTCTTCTGATCACTATTCCAGCTGTTCTTCCAGCTTCTCTTCAAACCAAAATATCTCTCAAAGCTTATTTCTTTTATCCTTCTTCGTGGTAATAGAGTTTGGATAACGAGTCTTTCCTCTTAGTGTTGAATTCCGTTGTTGTGAAAAATATCTTCTTGTTTTCTTCTTTGTGGTCAGAGTGTGGGTACTGAGTCCTGCACTGAACATTGAATCTCTAGACACTATTTTGGAAAGTCTTCTCCATTTTTCTTTCTTTATGGCATTAGAGTCTAGGTATTAAGTTTCATCATCTAAATATTGCATTTATTGTCATTGTTTTGACAACATTTTTTTGGCTATTCTATTATTTTTCTTAAGAGAACTTTTTTGGCTACTCTTCAGCTACTTATTCAATTTACGATGAAAATGTCCCCGATGTTTACATCACCATAGCTTTAATTTGATCATTGAGAACTTGCTTATTTCCGGGTGCTGCAACAAGCCCTATGTGGCTTAGCTTGGAAAATGACCTTAGGCCCTCTTTGAATTACTTTACCATAAAATCCCTTCCTTGAATATTGATCTTAGTCAACCCTGTTGAGCCTTAAATTGTTTCTTAGAAACCATGTTACACACCTTGATCCACTGGTGGCGGGAAAGCGAAGGATCCAAAGGACACGTAGCCGAGGGCAAGTCCAAAATCCTGTTTCAGGGTCTCTACTTTATGGAAATAATATTATTACCTGAGCCATTCTTCCTACTTCTGCAGCCCTGGTGACTATCGTGAGGAAAGAATTGTAGCACTGCTTTCCATTTTTTTGAAGAGTCCATGTCGGATGAAAAAAGGGTGGGTGGTCTCCTTATATGGCCTTGCACAATCCTCCCTCATTAGCTAGCTTTTGAGGTTGAGTTAGGCCCAAGATCCATTTCTTTAACACTTAGCAATGATTGTCTGTTATCTCAACGACATTATTTCAAGATGCTATTCAGATTAGTTTTTGATGTTATAAATTTTACTAATGAAGCGAGAAAAACACACATATACAGTATACCAGCTGCCATTCAGAATAGTGCTCTGTCAATAATAACTTTTTTCACTACCTTGAGTTTGAGATATAGTGCCTTGAAAGTTGAGAGAACTAATGTTGTTGAATGTTAGGAATTATCGAAGTTAGTAATATATTTTATCCTAGATGGTTGTGTCATAATTAGGAATTCTAGTAATGAGTTTCTTTAATATAAAATATCCTTATTTCATGTAGTGTAAAATATCTTTGTTTAATGTAGCCTAAACTTCTATATAAGGAGCCCTCTTATAAGCCCAGAACCAATTTAGGCTCTGTTTTCTTCTTTTTTTTCTTCGCTTTTTAAGATTAAGATGTTTGAATTTTAATATATTTTTTTTTTATTAAGATATTGTCTCTAAATCGCAACATTGGCTAATTAAAACTATTTCTCTCACCGTCCTTGCCGGCATATGTTGGAGTAATTGGAAGGAAAGAAATGATAAATGTTTTGAAGGAAAGATAGTTAGTGTACCACAATTTGAACACAAATGCTTATGGTTGTTGGCTTTTTAGCAGAATCTAGAGGTGGTAAATGATGAAGATAGTATGTTAAAGTTAGACGTCTATGAATCATCTTTACTGCTTGCTGCAACAATCTTTTTGTTTTTGTATGAAAGTATTTTTGATTCTTGTAATGCCTTTGGTGCTAAGCTTTCTCCTTGTTTTTAAATATATACAATCTTCCTATTTTTTCTAGCCTTGGTAGACAGAGTTTACATGTTGCTGTGGGAGGTGGCAGGTATCCGTGGAAATAGTCGAGGTGGGTGCAAGGTGGCCCGGACACCATGGTTATAAAAAATATTAAATATATATACAATCTTACCTTCTCAAAAAAATAATAATTTGGAAATATCTAATTTATATGGTTATGTAAAAACTATGTGTTTGATGGAACACACTTTAAACCACTGGCGGTGGTGGAAGTTGTTGGTGATGATTGTGAGGTAGTTCCTAGTGGTGGTCGATGTTGGTGGAGGAGACTGATGTTAGTGATTGTGCGGCAGAGGCATTGGTGGTGGGATGCAGTGGAAGTGGGTGGTGGTGTTGGTGTTGGTGGCAGTGGTGGTTGTGCCTTGGAGGCTAGTGGTTGGTGGTAGAGGTGGTTGTTGTTGGTGGTTGTGTTGTGGTAGTCCGTAGTTGATAGAGTAGCGGTACAATATCACATGAATGTTTAACTGAATGTCTTAATGATTAGACTTTGTACCAAATATGAATTAATTAGGCCTACTCCGAGCAATAATTGATTGTAAAGGATAAGAAAAAAAAAATGCACTAAATGGATTAAAATGTACATTATTCTGTTTCAGATCTCCATTAAGAACAAGCGGGACCCAAGACAATTTCTCTATTCTTTGTTAGCCTCTATGATTTAGATGTACTAACCCTAGTTGGCCAACATCCCTAGTGCTTAAATTTATGTGACACTTTTCCCTTTTGTTTCATCCAAATTGGTGCTATAGTTCCATAACAGTAAAGTGTATTAAGTATCTTTGAAGATGCAATAAACATCATTAGCTTAATTGTTTTGGTTCCACTGATTCCTAGAGTGTGCTTCCCCAGAACTTAACTGGTCCTCCTTAAGACCATCAAGTAACATCATTTTCTCAATCAAGTACAGCAATGGTGGGGTTGAGTCTTTTGTTATAGTTTTCTATGAGATACTTCATTGGATTAAATGTTAAGTATGTTGATTTACTACTAAGAGTTTTCTAATAATAGTATTGGCTATATTGCTCGAACAATGTCATTTCCTAATGATATGACAACAGATGATACTACTTTCTATTCTGATAGTTTGAAATTATTTAAGGGTTTCTGCAAAATGACATGTAAAATGTGCCAATAATTAGATAGTGTGATCGCTCTTACAATTTTGTTGGCTATCTATGACAGGTTCGTGTTTCTGAGTATAACAATGTGCGCAGTCAACTTAATGCCATCAACCGAAAGCAAACCGGAAGGTATGCAAGAGATGGGATTCCATTGTATAAACATGAACTTCCACTTAATGGTGATTTGTCAGTTTTGACTATTCGGCTCTGTCATTATTGATTTACCAACAAAAGCTTTACCTACTGCCTAATGTTTGTCAATTACACTTGCAACATAGATGGACATAATTGTGGAATTTAAAAAGGAAGAGAGGCAGCTAACTTAAGACGGGCTATGTCAAAATAGCCTTCTATTCGACATGGAATGTTTTTCTGTAAAGATAAAACATGGAAAATACATCCATGTTGTATTTGGTAAAGGTCGACAGATATTAAAGGTGGCCCTCATGACCCCAGAGCTTTGGTCTAGTGGTAAGAATTCAACTTGTGATCTGTGGGTTAAGTGCACATCATGTGTTTAAACTCTGCTGCGGACAAAATTCTGGTATTCAAGTGGAAAAGAGTAGAGTGGTGGACTCATTATCCACAAGAGTTTCGGACCGTTCGCCACTGACACTTGGGGATTTCTCGGTTATCAAAAGAAAAGTGGCCCTCATATTATATGGTCGGTTAGAGTTGTGTGCACAAAATAAGAAGAAGAAGAAGTAGCTACTGTCAAAATGTACCTTAAATCTATTATATTCCTATGATCTAAATTGATTTTGAATTTACATGTGGTGGTGATAGATGATTTGCTTTAAAACATTATGTGGTGATAGATAGTTTTGCATTAGATATATCACTAACAAATGAAATTTTAGGGATTATAGGATCTCCATATGGATGAGAGAAATTAAAAATAGAACTTCCATACAGAGTGCTAGATTTATGTTGCTCATAGAAACTTTAAAATCTTTTGGAGAAGATCGCAAAAATTCTGAAGTTTGGTACTCTGGTCTTGGAACTTATCCTTATCAAAGGATCAGGGAGATTGCTCGTCAATGTTTGATTCTTTGTTATTTGTTGTTTTAATTGGTTAATGATTGGAATTCCCTCTGAGATTCTGAGGTGGTGGTGGTGGCTTAAATAATCTTTGGAATTGCTGATCTCGGTTGCTATAATTGTTCTTGAATTAGTATTTACTTTTCAATTGGCATTCTAGCTGATGTGCTTGGTGTTTTTGTTCCAGCTTAGCTGTCCGTGATCTGTCCAATTTGGTTAAGCCAGTAGATGTTGTTACCTCAGAACACCTAACAACTCTCCTTGCTGTTGTTTCTAAATACTCACAGAAAGACTGGTTATCCAGTTATGAGACCCTGACCACCTATGTGGTAAGTAGTTTGTTGGACACAGTTTATAGCTTTACATATCTTCTATTTACTTGGATTGTGTCTCTCCTATGCATAGTGATTCTGATTTTGGCAATGGATTTTGGATTAGTTTATTCTCCTTCGAGGACAAACTAGATTTCTTACTTATTTCTTGAATCTGGAAATGTTTTTTTTTTCTTTCTGAACTCTTTATAGTGTGCTATCCCACAAGTTCTCCTTTTTCACTTAACTAATTGTTTAGGTTCCCAGATCTTCTAAGATGCTCTTTGAGGACAATGAATATGCTCTTTATACTGTAACATTATTCAACCGTGATGCCGACAATTTCAAGATTAAGGCGCGTGATAGAGGCTTCCAGGTAGTTTTCCTTACCTTTTCCAAGTCTCTCTTCTCCAGGACACCCACCAGGTGGGAAAATAGCTTTTTTAATATGTAAACTGTGTGGTGGGAAGAACTATTGGTAGAGGAAGGCCTCATCTAAAGAGAGTCTTATGCTACATTTGATTCAGATTCGCGATTTTGAACATAATCCAGAGACTCAAGAAAGCCGGAAACAAGAGCTGGAAAAACTGATGCAAGATCAAGAGACATTCAGAAGCTCTCTGTTGCAGTGGTGCTATACCAGTTACGGGGAGGTACTTCCCTCTTAAGAACCTATTGAACTTTTAAGCATTTCTGAATACATTTTTTGCTAACTGTTAATTTTTCGAGATTCATAGACTTCTCCCTGTGGTACTGGCTTTAAATTTGAGATGCTGTGCAGTCTCGAAGGAAATGAAAAAAGTGAATCGATTTTTCATGAGGCAAAAACTATTTCTAAACTACTTTATTTATGGACTTGAAGTCTCTTTCTTAGTTTGGGCTTACTTGGATGAAGTCTATGGGTCAACAAAGATCACTTTACAATCAGATTCTAACTTGAATTTTGATTAATTCAAAGGGACGGAATGAGTTCACTCTTCTAGAATTTGTGATCTGATAGAGTTTGGTGGAAGTGAAATGATTATGAGATTCAAGAGAATATGTTCCTGAATTCGTTGCATGAACTTCTGGAATGAACTATTGAAGAAGATATAATAGACCACTCCAGTAGCAATGCATGTGGTGGTTCTGGAGCCTTATTTTTACTCTGGGACCAAGTCTCATCTTACATGAGCAACATATGAAACAGGGGGAGCACGTTCTGGGATTAGGAAAAGGCTTTTGCAATCTTTGTTTTTCACTATTTTTGAGAAAGATCTTTGTTTTCATTATTTAGAAATGAACCACGGAAAGAATAAATGGATAACGATCATAACCTATCAACTTATCCCAGAAAGAGGAGTAAAGAGACCTCAACCTATCAAGGGCAAAAAGAACTCAAAATTGCATTCTCTGTTGTAAGAACTTTAAAAAACAATGATTGTAGAGACCTAAAATATTTACCAACCAAGAATAAGGAAACAGGAATAAATAGAGAAAATAGGGAGAGATATTGAAGCATAGAAGGGAGCAGGCTGTGGTGGAATGATTTACCAAATGTGAATTGGTATCAATCAAGTTTGGGAGTTATTTCTTAATCTTTTCATTCCTTTTCTAATTAAATGTTGATGGATCTTTTCATAGCCTTCATCTGCCAATAGTGAAGCTATTAAGCTTTTCAGTACTTGACAATGAAATGCATGATGGCTTGGAGAGAGGACAGGCCCTTAATTAGGGGGAAACAAGGTCAACAAAACATGTGATTTTCCTTATCTTAGAAAGCAGAAGGTTGTCTGCATCAGTTGGTGTTTATATGTGCTAGGAGGCAGAAGAGGATGCTGATCATCTTTCTTCTTCATTGTTGTCTTTCCATGAGGTGATGGTGGGATATGTTTGAATGGGTTGGTACATCTTGGGGCTATATCAAGAATGCTGAAAGAATTGGTGTTCAGTTGGAAGAGTGGAAGAAAGAGGAGAAGGTGTAGAGCGTGGAACTTGGTTCCATTAGCATTTGTGTGGGTGGTGTTAGAGAGAGAAATAGGAGACTTATGAAGGGGTAGAGTCGAGTTTTTGTCATAATCAATTGCCAGACGGGCGGCATATATGAGTCATAGCCACCTGTCGACAACAAAAGCTCTTTGATTCTCTATCAAGATAGTAGAAGCTCTATTCACCATGTAACGATATGACAGCCGGACGTAATTCAACCCCAAAAACTAGCTCATCAGGGGAGGATTGCCGAAGTCCCCAAAAGCAAGCTAGCTCATGAGAGGAGGATTGTCCAAGACCATATAAGCAGACAACTAGTCTATTCCCCAATTAATGTAGGATTAACCCATTCAAACACCCCCTTCACGCCCAGGCCCACCTGGAGCGTGGACCGAGAGCCCAAATATGGATAGAAACCATGTGAGAAACAAAGGAGAAATAATATTATTGAATTGTATATCTACATAATTGCACTGAGACCCTATTAAAGCCACTATAATACAATCCTTTTCCAAGTAGGATTCTATATACTAGTCATTTTCCAAGTAGGATTCTATATACTAATCATTTTCCAAGTAGGATTCTATATACTATTCTTGTTCCTATTCCTATTCCAACACATACCAGTATTTTGTCCTTCGATTTTCGCTACTACATGTTGTTTCTTATGCTTCGGTTATCGCCTTATTTTGCTATCATTATTTGGCTTTGGTTACAACTTTTAAGCAGAGGGTCATGGCCTCTCTACCCCGCAAAGGTAAGGGTCTCACGGGGTATGTTGTTGTTGTATTGTTCCTTGTTTGCTGTTGTTAAATGTTTTCCGTATTATTTGCAATGCCTTCTCTATTTTTGTACTTTCTTCTTCAAATTGCTTTGTTATACGTTATTTGAGCCGAGGGCCATTTGATAATAGCCTCTCTACCTCCATTAGGGTGCGGGTAAGGTTTGAGTACACTCTACCCTCCCCAGACTTCACATAGGAGATGTTATCGTTGTGTCCTTACCTTGCTAAAAAAATTAAGGATATTTTTGTAGTTTATTCTCCTAGAAATTGAGAAAAAGGGAAAACAACAAAACAATCATCTGCCATCTTACCCTTCCAACATATTCCCCCATTCCCACTTCCCATGGGGACCCATGATGGCTCCCTAATCAACTGCTCCCACTCGACCTACTGCCCTCACCCTTTGCACCTACACCATCCTTTTTCTCTTTCCCCTCCCATCTCATTCCACAACCTACTCTCCGATTTCCCCCCCAACAAAAGTTTGAAAATTTGGGAGATCGCTTTTATGGCCCATCGTAAATATTCGTTTAGTATGTGCCCTTTTCGGAGGAGATCAGTAATAAACTGGAAACCATATTTATGGGCTATGGCCCATTGGAAATATTTTTGTCGTTATGTTACCTTTTTTGGAGGAGATTGGTAATAAAGCAGGAGACCGGTAAATAAAACACAGGAAATCCTTGTAGGATGGTTTTCTTCTATTCATATTGTAATTGATTAATTCAAAAAAATATTGTAATTGATTACAAGAGATCATTTCCTCTTAAATTATTTTTTTTGTGCCAGTATGCTAATTCTAGCACACCTAATTCCTCTAGCATTATTAATTTATCCTAGAGAGTGAGAAGGAAAGGGGATTGTTGCATGTTACCTATGAAATTGTTGCCAAACAACCAAGTTGATTGTTGTGGTTCACTGGGTATGTTGTTGTTGGATATAAAAAGTTTGGAAGACAGAAATGCCTGTATGAAGCTCTGATGCATTTCATCGTAAGTTTGTACTCTGAATATTTTTTTTGCCAGAATTATGATCATATATGTGGTATAAAGAGAGGGATGAGGTTGGAGACCCTCTCACGGGGGAGAGGGTGAGACAAGGCAGTTAAGGCCTAAGGGTGTCCAATTGTTTGGTCAAAACAGGAATTACCAACTGTTCAAGTTGGCTAAAAATGATATATAGCTAGTGCATGTCGAGAAAGCAATAACAAATAAACAATGTCCTTATCAAAAAAAAAAATGATATATAGCTAATTTGCTTTTGATTTAATTTCTTTTACAATAACCGAAATCTTGGTTATTCAGTTTATTTAGCAAAGTAAAATCCAATGCAAGTGATAAAAATCATAGTTATATTTTCGTATATTACGGAAAAACGGATAACTGGGTATGCAGTTGGTTAATCTATACAAATAAATAAAGCCACGATCTCATATAGGGAATGTAGTTTTGGTTTGACGTCCAGCTAATTTTTCTCCTAAACTGTTTCCACATGTATTGTATCTTTTTTTTTTTAATACATCTATTTCACACATGTACTGTTTCTTATACTCCAATCTGTTCTTCCTGACTTTCTTGGTGAATCCATTGGCAAAAACTAGGATCATGTACACATTCAATCACTCGCCCTTTCTTTTTTAATCTTTAAAATTTCCTTCCTTCTATTAATTCTTGAACATCTATGATAAATTGATAAACAAGGCAGAGGTGATCTGGAGAAATCAATTTCCAACTTTGTGATTGCAAATGATTCTCTTCTTGCAATTACATCCCATTTACAATGTTGTTCAGTCTCAAAATTCTAGTATGTTGTTTTGCTACCAAATGTTTACTTTTTTATTACTTAGCAATAGGTATGTTCCCAAGTGTATGCATTGGTTAGTCCAACTTTACTGATGTGGCGCACCAGGGTTGAGGTAGAGCATGTAAATGAGTTCTAACTAGAGTTTGAATGAGTAAGTTTACAATCGAGAATTCAGTTAGCACCGGCATCAGGAGAAGAAATTAACTCTTAGGCCTCAATATTGAGTTGAGCTGATTTATGCTTGGCTCAGCTTGCTCATATTTCAGCTCGGGCTGGCTAGGCTCTTTTTGATACAGATGAGCTTAGCCAGGCTTAGTTTGTTCGGTATGGTCAAAGGTATCGCGAAAATCACTTGTTTCCAACGATGAAGGTCTTCAACAAGGTATTCAGCTCATGATGATGCATTTAATGAGCTGAGATACTCATTGGAACTATAATATTACTTTACATTTCATTTGACATTGTAAAATTGTTGAGTGGACAAGATTATTTATTTCGTCGAAGAACCCTAATGATCTTGTTTACTACATCTTGGCATCCCTCTAATTTGGTTATGGAGGACTAATAATAGCAAGTCACATGTCCAATATTTACTCAATATTTGATTCTTATTACTCAAAATGGAAGGATTAAAACTTTTGGAAACTGGACCTAATGTTTAATTGGAAAGTGAACTGGCCATTTGAACACACCTAAAGGGAGTACCAGTGAGAGCGATGAGGGGGTGTGCAGTCATGAAATTCGTTTGACAGGGTCAACAAGTCATGTTTTCCAATCAAATCAGCATGACAGCCTGAATCTCCATTGATCTAGAACCCCCAAGTCGTGCTTTCCCTGAAAACGTCACGGTTTGCTGGTTATCTGTCGCCAGTTTCGTAGGAAAAACACTTTCTGACAAAAAGGTACACATTGTTCTTCAATATATTGGTGCTGTTAGATGATGATAGTGATGAACCATTTAGAGATGGCTAGTTCAAAGGAGGCTTCAAGGGAGAATGGTGGGGGAGATTGGAGAAGGTTCCAAATTTCTGCAACATGGATTCTGGTAAGGATATTAGATTCAGATATTAAACCTAACAGGTATGTTCAATTTAGACTAGTGTATGCCAAAGAGTCCATTAGAAAATCACAAGTATCTATTAATCTATGTTACGTACATGTCATAGCAATTCACGAAGTTACATTTAGGCTTAGGCAATAAAGGGTCCATATAACATAATTGATAATTCTATGTAGTGAAGTTCGGAGTTTGTTCCCAGAAAGTACAAACAGTATCAGCATGTAAAGGAATATGATGGTAATTGGCTAAGCCAGAGGGCAAATTTAACTCGTGGTGGGTCAGGCCTTAGCAGCACTTTGACTTTCACTTACCCTTAGTGACTTATCATGTGTTTGTCCAACTTCAGCAAAAGTAGAGTATTGTCATGCGGTTTGCACCGTCTCATTTGGTTTTCTCTTTAGCTATTAAGTGCTTGCCTCGAGTAGAGGCTTTTTCTAGCACACACTTCTTTCATATGAATCTATTATCATTTCAAAGACAAGCACTTGGTATGTTTCCATTCCAAGGATGTGGAATCATAATCTGTAAGTGTATTGAGGTACCTCCAATTCATGGAGCAATTTTGGATTCAACTGGCAAAGAGCAGCAGGAAGACATTGAATTGACATTTGCTGCTTAAACAATAAATCAAAGTAGTAATTAATGATCTAAGTACCCTATTGTGATTTCTGTTCTTGTGACTGCTGCAAATCGTAATTACTTTTTAGATTTCACAATCCAACTCGATCTGGGTTCGCTATCCTTTTCTTCTCTTAGTGCTGATTGATTTATTTTCTTTTCGAACTGAACCGTATCGTAATTGGTGATTGAAATCCTTGTCTAAAAAGTCCTGCCATCATCCTACAGGTTTTTAGCTCCTGGATGCACTTCTGTGCTGTGCGTATCTTTGCTGAGAGCATTTTGAGATACGGGTTGCCTCCATCATTTTTGGTAATTCATTTGAACCCTCCAATATTATGTTTTTCAATAACTCTTTTTGTTGTATTTAGATCATTATCACTAATCATTACTTAAGGGCTGACATAAATTTTCAGTCTGTTGTTTTGGCACCCTCAATCAAAAGTGAGAAGAAAGTACGTTCCATTCTCGAGTCACTCTGCGACAGTTCAAACAGGTATGTGATAAAGAATCCAATTGTAACCATATTTGACAGAGACACCCTCCTAGATCTAGATGCACCAAAACATTATATGTGCAAGAGTTTTATGTGCTTGGGAATGAATGATTGAAACTGCCTAATTTTCCATGTTTCCCTCCCTGTTGTGAATTATGCCTCTCCTTAAAAGAATTGGGTTTTACAAGCATGTGATATTTTCCCCTGAACTCCAGACCAAAGGAACCTGTTGTAAAGCTTTTAACGGGTTAAAATTCTATTGCATAATCGTCAATGGTGTTCATAAAGCACATGATATTTTTCTACATGTTTCTACACCCCACTTGTGGAATTACACTGGGTTTGTTGTTGTTTCCACCAAATAAGAACATAGCTAACATGGATGCATTTAGGCTGACCATTACTGGTCCTGGGTACATGCATCTTTACTTTAGGCTGAAAGTTGTGATGACGGTCGACTGAGTAAATTGTAAGAAAAGAACATGCATTTCTTCAGTTGCAATTGGCCACATCTATGTGGTCCTAGGACCTTACATGTTTTCCTGCTCAATCTTTGACTGACGTTTATTAAATGTTTCTATTACCATGTTCCCTATTTATATTGTTTTTTAATTGAATTGCAGCAATTTCTGGAAAGCTGATGATGAAGGAGGAATGGCTGGTTTTGGAGGTGACACAGAGGCTCATCCTTACGTCTCCTTCACAATAAATCTTGTTTGAGTTCGAGGAATGACTTTGTCTGTCCATTGCATTGGTTTGATTCTAGTTGCTATCATCAATAAGGGCAGGTTGCGCACTTGTACAATAGAGAGGATTGTCCAATTATTATTTTTTAATATTATATGTTTATTGTAAAACATATTTATTTTTATTACCTTATCCTGCCTCCTTCATTCATAGGGGTTGATTGTATTCCAACTCTTGCTACTTCACTGGATCGAAAATTTTAAAGATATTTTGCTACGTATTGGAGACCTTTTTTCCAATTGAGAAACTAAATGTTATTTGTTCTTGTTTTAAGCCTGTATCTCGTTGTTGTTTTCTTTAAATATGATGCATTTTCACTCTAAGCTAGCTTGATCTTTGTGAATCAAGGCAAGACCTAAAGTTGAGAGAATGCTGCACACATAGCTGCCAAAATGACGTAAATTTGTCTAGTTTTACGTTGGCTACTTTACATATCAATGTGAGCAAACTCACACAGAGTTAATTGCCAAGATAACTGATTACAATAAATTATTTTTCTGATCATTGATACTTTAAGTTGTACAATCTTGCAATGAAAGTGAGCAGATTTGTTAAACACTGAGGCAGGAAATGGGTAAGTTTTCTGCAAGAACTGAAACCAAAAGAGCACACAGTTGCAGCGATACTTAAATGCATTTGTAAAGTTAGAACCCTTCTCTTCCACCCTTTTCGTTTGGTTAACGGACTAAATTATTTTGAGATTATAGTCCTTGGACTAACTTATCCCACCTCCTGGGTAGGATAAAATAATCCCAAGTTTGATGAGAACTGGGATAAAATGTATACTAATTAGGAATATCTCACCTTATCCAGCGTAGGAAACGACCGGCACTGATGTAGTAGGGTATATGGTCCTGGCTAGTTGGGATAAGGATGTATATCATATAAGGCTGTAGTTGAAATAGATGTTTGAGGGCCTTCTCAGGTATGTCTAAAGTCTAAACTCCAAAAAACTTGGGTTTGGTTCATAGCTCCTCAATGTATCTCTTTGAGTGTAGCCCTTTAATCCAACAAAATAATGACCCACATTCACCATTAATTATCAATGGCCCTCTTATACATATTATTACAAATATACATGTTGGTTCTGTCAAGTTAGTTAGCTAGTCGGCAAATGATGAGCAATTTGTATAATTTTTTGGTTGGATATCTCACGTTCTAAATTAAAGTTTACAGTTCCCTTTTGTGTCAATAATGCACAACAAAAACCCTAAATACTCGCAATGTGTCATTAAGAGTTTGTTCACATAGGCATCAGACAGTTTATGCAAAGAAACAAAACAAACAGCTAGCGCTTTCCAACTAGTTGCCAAATTGAATAATTTTGTGTCTGCTTCATCTACACTTATATACAAATTTGTGATTTGATGTCAATTTACTCGCGGATTCAACCTTTAAGGTTCTTACTGCTAGAAAATGTTTTGGTCCCATTTATGATTTTTTTTTTTTTTTTTACTCTATACTGTATAGTATATGAAAAGGTAGCAAGTTTAAATAAAGTGTAATAAATATATGAAAGAGGCAAGTCTCTGCAGAATAGTTTCCCTTAGCATAAATGCCCATAATAATTGAGTATATATGTGTGGTCCTATTAGCCACAGTTCAGGTTCTTCACATTCTTAGCACCAGGCCACTCACATTAGCCCATGTCATATTTGGGAATAGAGTAGTTGGTATGGTATATAGAGTAATAAACCAAATTTTAATAATTTGAAAACCCTTTCACAACCTATAAGAGTCTCAAAGCGTTAGAAAAACGCTTTTACGTGTTGAAACTGATTTCATAAATAAGCGATACGTATTTGATAAATGTGTTGGAACTGATAATAAGCAACTACTATATATGTGTGATCAACAACTTTTTCTATTAAAATATCTAAAATGTTCTTTATTTACGAAAACATAAAATTTAAAACTACATTTACGTAGAAAGAACGAATGACAAATATATGATAGCGAGATAATTAAAAGTTTATGTTTTGGGAAGGTTATAAATAATATTCGGGAAAATCTTAAGTGTTTGATCAAATCAAGAGTACTTAATTATAAGCTACAATTCCCCAACCCTCACATGGCAAAAGGGGATAAGCACTAGGTGTTTTTTAAATGTATAGATAAGTCAAAAGGCGTGCATTAGTTAGTTTGATCAGCTTATAAGTTTTAAATCGAACATCATCTATATTTGCTTGTACAAATTTTATAAAGCCTGGAGTAAGAAGGCTTTTATCGATAGATAAAATTCGTAAATTTATTTTAAATAAGTGTTTGTTTATCAAACTGGTCTTAATTAAGTTTTATGATTTCGTAGATATTATTTACTTTTTAGTAAAATAACACGATGGAAATATTAGACCTAATTAGCTATAAATTTGAAAGGGATGCCTTATAGCTAAGAGACATACCTCCATATTATTATTATTTAAAAAATCAATGTCATCTTCAGCCTCCATGCTTCCCCACCCCCCTCCTGGGGTCCCAAACTAAGAGAAAAATATAACAGAAAGCAAAGGGGACAAGGCAAATAATAGCAAATAAGCAATGCCAATATGCCATACAGGGCTTGCTTAGTTGCTTCACACAAGGCCAAATTATAGGAGCTTAATGTGGGGCCTTCTCCCCATAGGGTTTTAGCCCAAATCTCTTTCAACGTGGTGAAAAAATCAATCTATAAAAATATAATTCTTTTAAATTTGAGCAGGTTAATGAATCATATATTTATTAGCGCAACTCATTTTGATCAATCCATCTAAAAGTTAAAAATTGGATGGATTTGGACTAATTGCAATCCTCATTGATCCATAAAATTTTTGTTAGTTTTTTTTTGTTCAATATGTTATTTATAATCATAATAATATTTTTTTATTAGATAATAACCAAATTATATATTTATATATAATTGATGGTAGTTTGACAAATTTGGGTCATCTCATTACTAACCTTAGAATGGATTAAATGATTTGCATACTCACTAACTCAACATGTGACTCATTGCTTAAACTAATACATGTTGTTTAGCCCAATCCTCTTTCCAATTCACTTCAGTGACATATCTAGTCATGAGTTTACGTGTTCCGAGAATTTAATATTTTGAAGTCGAATCCTTATTTTTTATATATATAAATGTGAAAATATGTATAGTGTTAGATACATTCCTTTGTTGTGATTTGTTTTCCTGTTTTAATTTGATACGTGATTTAAAAAGGCCAAATGGTCTTGTAGACCCTTGTACTTGTATCTGTTTGTATTGTGAACCCTTCTACTCACCCTTTTGTCATCTGGACCCCTGAACCCATCCAAACCTAACATTTTAAACATTTTTTTTGATGTGGCATCCTATGTGGAAAGACTCCACATGGAGCGTGTGATACACACAAAGTAAGAGTGTGAGACGCCTTAAAAAGGCACTAACGGTCAGATTTTGACCTTTAAAGGCCATCTCTTCTTCTTTATTTTCACTCAACACCATTGTTGGACAAATTTGAGCTTTTTTCTCCTTTTTTTCTCGATTTTGTCTCTTCAAAATTTTTCTCTTTTATTTTTGGTGCCTTTATTTTTTCCTTCGATCTACTCATCTTTTTTTTTTGTGTGATTCTATTGTATTTTTGTTGGTTTGATTTTGTTGGTCTTCAAGATGACGGTTCAATGTTGCTACTGTGGAATATATGCTGAACTAAAGACATCAAGAACACCAACTAATCCTGGAAGAATGTTTTGGGGTTGCCAAAAATATTCATCCGGTAATGGGTGTGGATTCTTCCGATGGGCTGCTGCAAATGATTCAACATGCCAAGAGCAATACAACATCAAGAATCCATCAACGAGTTCAGGGCAAGGAAGACAAGGAAGACAAAGAAGGCAAGGATCAAACACTAGTATTGATATCACTGTTATTGTGATTGTTGTTATTTGGTTTCTAGCCGTTATTTTTAAGATATATTGATTTGTACTAGGTGTTATTTGATAATGAAATGGATTGCATTTGCTTCAGAAATCTGAATAACAACTTCATTCAAACACAAATTCATACAGAAAAACAAAGTTTTCCCAATAGCAACTTAACACAAATTCATATAGGCATCATTCATATACAAAAACAAAGTCTTCCTAATAGCAGAACCAAAACAGTTGGGATCAAGTCATTAATCAAAATAAAGTTAATTGGGATCAAGCCATTAAGCTAAACAAAGTGAAATCTAATGTGTGCCTTGAGTGCGTTGAGTGCTTGGTATGCCTTGAGTGCCTTGAGTGCTTCTGTAACTCTCTTCTCGTAACTGCCTTTGAGTAATTGCAACTCTTCATTTCCACCTTAGTCCATTGGGTTTGTAACTAAGATCAATATTGGTAGGAGTTGAACTTGACAATGTAGCACTATGTAATACCCTATCAGTATTTTCAGACTGAGAGAACAACAAAAATCTTAACTTAAAGATGAACTAATATCAATTAAAGCAATTTAATGTGTTTAAATGATAAAATGCATGCCCTCTCAGTTACACTGCCACCTGATCCAAATAAGAGACCATAACCAACTGTCTTTGCTTTTTTTGGTCTTGGTTTCTTATATGCAAGAGTTGCACCACCTCTCAAAGGTGTGCTAGTCTTTCTTTTTTGACCAGTTGCACTAGAAGTTGATTGTTGAGTACTTAATTGTCTCACATCACTTGGAGTGGAACCTGCACTTGTAGTGCAACCTGCACTTGGACCTGCATTTACACTTGACTGGCTTCCAATTGCAGCATTTGTAAAATCTGAAGTTGCAGCATTTCCAACAGTTGCAGCACTTGCAACACTTGTTCCAGCAGCAACATTTGAAGTTGCAACAATTGTTCCAACAGTTCTAGCACTTGCAACACTTGTTCCAGCAGCAACATTTTTCTACAAACATATATTAAAGTCAAAAGTATAACAAGAGTAAAATTCAGTAACAAAGAGACATTAAAACACAACTTACCAGAGTTGGACATCCTTTCTTGTTATGTCCAAAAGTCTTACACACAGAACATTTCATTTTTCTTTCCTTCCTTGTTGCCTTTCCAAACTTCTTCTTAACTGGCTCATCACTATCTTTTCTCCTATTTTTTCTTGGTTTTCCTGGCATGGCTGTAATTTCAGGTGGTTCAATGGCTGGTCTATCACTTTTTGGCCACATCTTCATATTTGTCATAGATTGAATAAACTTATTATATGTTTTCAGGTATGTTTTCTTCTTATACCAGTGATCAACAAATGACTCAACAACCCAATCTTTATAATGAATTGTTGTAAGTGCATGGCCACAAGAAATTCCCTTTAATTGCCATGACCTACAACTACACACCTTATTTTTTAGGTCAACAACATGTTTATATGGTGGATCATGAATCTCAAAGCCAAGATCACCATTAAACTTTACCTCACAATTATCTGCAATTTCAGCATTTTTTCTAAGAATATCCATTGCCATTGGTGATACATCAGTAGTCCATTTTTCTGAAAATTCTCTCATTAACTGATTCATTCTTTTGATTTGAACCTAGCACCTAAAATTCAACTGTTGAAAGTCTCACACATGTTGTTCTCAACCACATCACACTTGCTATGTTCTTTAAAATATGTCATACACCATGCTTCTTTGTTATACTTTAACAAAGCTTCTATAATGCCTACTCTTAACTCACTCAAGTCATCAAGTTTGGACTGTAAAAGTACCTCAAATGATGTCCTGGCAATCTGCCAGAATTTTCTTCTCCTTTCTTCACCCCTCCAGTCTTTCTTCCAATTTACCCATATATGCCTAGCACACTATCTAATTTCAGCATTTGGCAATACATCAATAAGTGCAAGATGAAGACCCTGTCAAACAAAGAACATTTGACATATAACAATGTTAAATATCAATTACTCCAAAAATGAAAGAATAAATTTAACAAATATTATAGTAATACCTTCTGCATATCAGACATCATTGTTAGTCATTCACCTTCTGTAAGCTCCAAATCATATTTGATGCACTTGAGAAACCAAGACCATGTGTCCTTGGTTTCTTTATCAACTACTGCCCATGCTATAGGGTACATCTGATTATTGCCATCTTTGGAAATGCAAGATAACAATTCACCTTTGCATACACTTTTAAGAAATGCACCATCTAAACCAATAATCCTTATACACCCTTCATTCCATCCACTTTTTAAGGAACCAAGACAAATATAAATGCTCATAAACACCTTTTTTCCTAAAATTGTGTTCTTGAATGTCCTAATAGATACAGTAGTTTTAAGATTTGTGGTCTTTAATTGCTCAGCATAAGCATACAACCTAGCAAACTCATCTCTGAAATCTCTCATATGTTCATTCATAACTCTCAGTTTTGCCTTTCTACAACTTGTCTTACTAACATACAAACCATACTACTTTTGTATCAAAGACTGAATCTAATGCAGTTTGATGGTAGGCTCACTCATAATCCTCTCCTTGTAATGTTTACTAATCCAAATGGGGGTACACAATTTGTTTCTTGTTCTTTTAAAACACTTATGGACAGGAAAATATGTTTTAACACTGAAGTTTCCAGTGTTACCATCAATACTTCCAAGAATATGCCAAGGACAATCCTTTTTCTTACACTTTGCCTTTATCATTTCCTTCTCATTAGGTTTCAACTTAATATTAACACCCTTCTGAATATAGTAAGTTTGTAGTGCCTCCCTGAACTCAATGTGATTCAAAAATACAATATACAATTGAAATAAAACCTTTTTAGCAGTTGGATCAAAGTAGATCTTTGTACTTTCCTTTCTAGGTGCTGGATCTACCACTTCATCATTTTCAACAGGATCCCCTTCATCTTCACGAATGTCACTACCTGGATCTAAGTTATAAAAATAAGGGTCATCACCACCCAAATTGCCTTCAAATCTCCCTCTCTTCTCCTTATAAATGTCTTCAAAACCAGAATCTATACCTACAGGACCAGATGGTATCTCATCTAAATTTACTCTGTCAGCCTTCTCTTTCACTTGTTCTTGAATATTAGACTGCCTAGCTTGAAGTAACTCCTCATCCAAATCACTCAAATCATTAATATTTTCATCAATATCAAAGAGTGAATCAAAATCAGAATGTTCTTCAACTCTAGGGGAAGGGGCTTGTTCTTCAACTAAAGGAAACTGCTCTAAAAACTAAAAGGGACTGATTTTGGTTTAAATCCCTTTTCATTTTCATCAAATGATTGAGATGAAGACACATCAGCCCTATCTATTTGTGGGGAGGATGACAGATCAACCTTATTTTTGTATGGGGAGGAGTACACATCAACATTATCTAGTTGTGGAGATGAGGACACATCAACATTAGTGCTAGGCAATACAAGTATCTCCTCAACAACTAAAGGTATACTAATGGGATGTACAACATATACATCAACAAAATCAGCACCCTTCAAACCATTAAGAAAGTTTAAAACATCATAATCAGTATTTAACATGTTAAAAGTATCCTTCTTGTTGACTCTACATTCAAATGTCTCACCAATTTCAACACCCAATTTCAGTGCTATTTTATGAAACAAACATAATATGCAACTCATCTACATCTATATTAATCTCTTCAACACTAGTGATTCCATTGGCATACCTTAAAGTAGGATCAGATACAAAACAGCCCCCATAGTAAAATTGAAGTGTCACTATAGTTAAAGTCATTACCTTACGATGCCTGTAAAGTAAAAAAAAAAACAACTACAATTAAACCATAAACTTACCATGACTTACAAAAAAAGGCCTAATTTTTTTAAAGAAAATAATAAATTGTTGTAACAGTTAAAGCCATTAACTTACCAGAACTTTAATTATTGTAACAATGGACCACTAACACTATCAATACCCAAGATAATTATCCAAAAATAAAATATTAATTTTAGTCGAAATTGAGATTTTACGAATAAACCCTAGAATCTACTCAAATTCACGAAATATGCCACTGAAGTCACTCGAAGTCATACATCAACTAAGAAAGCATATTAAACTAACATAACACCCAAACCAAAGTAAAATCCCTAAAAAACTTAGAAAATCGAATGACAATTGACCCTAAAATCAAACAGATACGCACGAGAAAATGAAAAAAAATCAGAACTAACGCAAAAGGCAAGAACTTACAATGAAAATCGGAGTGGAACTGAGCTTCAACTGAGCAAAGATTTGGAAAATCAAAGACGAACGTGTACGTGTTAGTGGAGAAATTGTGGAGAGGGAAAGAGAAGAAGAGGAGAAGTGAAAAAGTCACGAAGGTTTGAAAAATTTCGCCGGAGTGGGACTATTCTTAGTTTAACGTGAGTCATTTGCCACGTGGAATATAATATCATACGTGGATTGATTTTTTTTCTTTTTGACCAACGTGTACGTGTTTGTGCAACATGCACCATACCACAACCAAAAAAATGTTTAAAATGTTCAGATGAGAAAGGTATAAGTAGAAGGGTCCATAATACAATCCTATACAAGTATAAGGGTCCACCAGACCATTCTGCCTTTAAAAAAAAAAGTATTATGATTTTAAGCTAAAGATATATAGAATATATTAAAATATTCTTTAATCTTGTGTGTTGAACATGTGTCATATAATTAAACAAAGAGTTATTGAAAAAGGGAGATTTTTTTTTAAAAATAGATTAAAAAGAAAAGAGAAATAAGGAAATTGAAACGGAGAGAGTATTATAATGGATTTACTTCGGATCAACTTAAAACGCTATCATATTTAAGTTTTGTATTTGTGCACGTTGATTGTTGCGTCAATTAACAACTTTAATTCACTTAATATGTTGTTATTTAGAAGGGAAATGCATAAGAACCCCCCCCCCCAGCCTATGCCCAAAATCCCTGAGACACACCTAATCTTTACTAAGGTCCTATTACCCCCCCAAACTTATTTTATGATTAATTTTTTACCACTTTTAAGCCTACGTGGCAATATAAACCAGATAGGTTGAAAGTTTTGTTCAACACGCGATGGTCCCCACTTTTTCAACTTTCTAAAAAGTAAGCTATCAGTTCAAAATAGCTTTTACACTTCCCAAAATTTAAAAAAAGCTATCACTTTACGTAAGCTATCACTTTTTCCACTTTCTAAAAAGTAAAAACTATCACTTTTCAAGTTAACTTTACCAAAAAGGAAGAGAAAGGAACAAGGAAAAGAACATTATCTTCAAAAAATTGATTTACAGACTCATAATTGATTTTCTATGTTGGATTTTAGTACTTAGTGTTCGATTTCAGTCGTGCATGTGTGGGTCGATTTCAGTCGTGCATCTGTGGGTCGATTTCATTCTTCTAAGTCATCAAGAATCGTGATTGAGTTCAAAGGTTAGTTTTTTCTTGATTTTATTTTGTTTTTTTGTTATTGTTATACTTAGATTTCGTAGGGTTCATGATATGTTGTTAAATATTGGTTTCGATCTTTGAGTGAAATGTAACTTCATGCTTATTTTTTAGGGTTTATGTTATGGTACTGTTAGATATCAAATTTCGTATGTAACTTGTTATTCATATATTCATATTGTCACATATGTTGTTATGGTATATTCTAAAGTATTTTTCAGTGTGGGTTGGTTGGGTGGTATTAGATTTGTGTGAGTTATGTTCTCCTTTTAAACATACAAAAAGACAAAGACGAGCTGGGTGTTGTGTTGTGTTGTATTGTGGGGTTACAGTAAAATAATTTCATGGTGGGTCTTGTGTTGTGTCTGTGTGGGGTTACAGATAAATAACCTTATCCTAAGAAGAAAAAGATATGTTGGGTGTTGTATTGTGTCTGTGTGGGGTTACAAACCTAATTCTAAGAAGACAAAGATATGTCGAGTATTGTGTTGTGTCTGTGGGGTATGTGTGTTCTGTATGTGTGGGGTTATAGTTACATTAAAAAAATCCAATAATTACTGGCTTTAACTTGAATTATATTTATAATTGTCTGGGGGTGTGTGTGTGTTTCTTTAATCAATTATTGTAGTTTATTAGTAACTTGTACTTAATTATTGTTAATATTTATGCATATAAGTATGAGTGGATTGACATTTATTACTTTAAAGTTGTATCATGGTGGGCCCTTATTGTATGAAGGTGAGGAAGCAAGTAGTGAGTGAATATATTGATCTTGATGTGGATACAATATCATATTTTGAGATTAAAGACTACATTAAAGAACTAGGGTATAGCCCAAATTGCAAATTTAGTATTTGGCCACCTAACAGTTGCATCTTATGAGATATTGACAATGATGATATTCTCTTAGCAATGTGTAATTGTTTGCAAAATGGGGCTGTTTTGGAAGTATATGTCCACATGCCTGAAGAGGAATCTGGTGCAACTTTTAATAAAGTTGGGACCACTGAAAATAGGGCTAGTGAAAACATTGAATATAATGAAGTAGGTGAGGCTGCTTTTAATGGGGTAGATGTATCTCTAAATACTACCTCAAATAATCCTTTTACATCAAACCCAATAGTTCCAAATACTGATCCATCAGATTCTGAAGATAGTGAATACTCTGTAAAAGGATCTGATGAGTCAACTGAAGAGAGTGATGATTCTGAAGATAGTGAACTACTTGAAGATGATCAATATGGAAGTGATGTTCATGAGGAGCTGATTCAACTGGGGGCTGAGAAAAGATCCTTTCTGAGGAGGAGGAAAAGAAGGGAGAGAATTCCTGCAGATACTGAAGAAGTACCATGTGGTAATGCTGGAGCAGATCTTGGGTTTGATGAGACTGCTATCAATACAAATACTTTAGAAGGAAGGCTAAGGGGTGATGAACCATATTATGCAAGTTCTGATGCTTCTAGTTTTAAAAATGACACAGATGATAGTTGTCTTAAAGAAGGTGAAAAAATGAGGTTGAAACTACCTAACATAAAAAGGAAAAAATATACCACAGACAGCGTAAGATTTGATCCCAACAGTAAGAAGATTGTGTGGCAATTGGGTATGATTTTTGAAAGTGTAAAAGAGTTTAGATTGGCAGTCACTCAGTATGCAAATCAGAGAAAGGTTCAGATTGAAAAGTATGTGAATGAGCCAACTAGAGTAAGGATGAGATGTTGCAAGGTAAATTGCAAATGGTTGTTATATGCAAGTTTGGACAGGAAGACTAATAACTTTGTTATTAAGACTTACATGCCAATACATTTATGTCAAAAGGCTTCTAGAAATTACTTGTGCCACTCTAAATTCATTGCTAGTGTTTTTAAAGATAAAGTGATTGAACAACCAAATATCAGAGTGTTCAAGTTGCAAGAGTTAATCAGGAAGAAGTATAATGTGCATGTTGGTAAGACCACAGCTAGAAGAGCAAGAGCTAAAATTTTGAATGAAATTATGGGTGATCATGTTAAGGAGTTTGGGAGAATTCTTGATTATAAGGATGAGTTGTTAAGGTCTAATCCTGGGAGTACTTGTGTGGTGAAGCTTGGTGAAGCTAATGAATCTGATAGGGTAGTATTTGAGGCATTTTACATCTGTTTTGCTGCACTCAAGATGGCATTCATGTCAGCTAGAAAATGCATTGATTTGGATGGTTGTTTCTTGAAGGGGGTATGCAGGGGTCAATTACTTATTGCAGTGGCCAAAGATGGCAATAATCAAATGCTTTCACTTGCTTGGGCTGTAGTTGAAAATGAGAACACAAACAGTTGGAGTTGATTTATTTCTCTGTTGCAAGAAGACTTGGGATTAGGAGAAGGAACAAGTTTCACCATTATGTCAGACATGCAAAAGGTAAACTTGTTTTTATTTCTCTGTTGGTTTACTATTTTTTCAACTTAATTATTTATTGTTTGTTGTAACTTGTAAGGACTGGATATAGCTATTAATGAGTTGTTGTCAGCTTGTGAGGAAAGAAGGTGTGCTAGGCATATACTAGCAAATTGGTTAAAGAATTGGAAAGGGCTGCAAAGGAAGAAACTGTTCTGGAAGTGTGCTAGAAGTACTTTTGAAGCTGAATTCAGAGAAAATCTAGAAGAGCTGTCTAAACTAGGTACGGGTATAGCGGATGATCTAATTTACTATGATAAAGAATATTGGTGCAAAGTGTATTTTAATTGTGAAGTCAAGTCTGATGCAATAGATAATAATATGTGTGAGAGCTTTAATGCTTGGATTTTGTCTGCAAGGCATAAAACCATTATTAGTATGCTTGAAGAGATAAGGATTAAGGTCATGACTAGGTTAGCTAGGTTAAGTGAATTTCCAAACTCTTGGATAACCAACTTCTCTCCAATGGCAATGAAAGTATTAGAAGAAAATATTGATAAGTCAATGGCATGTAACATTGAGTTTAATGGAGTAACTGGATATGAGGTTTTAGATGGATACAAACAACACACTGTATGTTTGAGAAAGAGGGAGTGTAGTTGTAGATCTTGGATGTTGAAGGGAATACCATGTGCACACGCCTTAGCTGCAATGTTGCATAGACAATATGATCCACATGATTTCATTCATCCATGCTACTCTAAAGAGAGGTACTTGATGACTTACTCACATTTCATACAACCTATGCATAACATGCCAATGTGGCTAGAATCAAGAAATCCTCTTGTTGCTCCACCAGTGATTAAAATAATGCTAGGCAGGCCTAGAAAGCTGAGAAGGAAAGAGGCTGGTGAAACTAAGGTGTCTGGTAAACTGTCTAAAACTGGACTAACTATGACATGTAGTCTTTGCCATGTTAAAGGTCACAACAAAAGAAGTTGTCATTTACGAAGGAGTGATGGAGTTGGTTCTATTGCTGGGGAACATAGAGCTACCCCTACTTCAAATGGTGAAGAACCATCAAGCTCAAGAAAGGGAAGGGGAAGGGGAAGACCAAATGTACATTACTATTTTGTCACTTTTAAAGTTTAATCAACTTACTAATATAATAAATGTTTTTTTTCAAATTAGAAATCAACAAATATTGAGAGTGAGCCTGTTGCAAAAAGGGGGAGAGGCAGACCTAAAAGTGTAAGTGCAAGTGCATCAAAGGTTGCACCTAGAACCACTGCACCTCCAACAACTTCAAGAACACCAAGACATGAAGCAAGTGCAAGTGCAAGTGCATCAAGGGATGCACCTAGAACCACTGCACCTCCAATAACTTCAAGAACACCAACACATGAAGCAAGTGCAAGTGTAAGTGGTACTGGAGTATCATCAAGAGCCTGGAGTGGTAGATGAATGGGTAGGGGACTGGGAAGTGCATCAAGAGGTATTAATCATCCACTTGAAAGTTGGTTTACATGTTCTCAAGGTAGTACAACACAGGGTGTAGACCAGAATACAAATGTTGCACCAAAGGAAACTGCTACTGCCAGGAAAGGAAAGGGTGTTGGAAACACAACTCAATTTAAAAGGCCAAGAGTAACTGGAATGGGTGTGTTTCAAGCTGAAAATGGTTTCAAAACTTTCAATGTAAGTATTGTGATGCATTCATATTGTTTGTACCCTAATGACTTGATAACATCTGTTCTCTAATAACCTTACTTTTCTAAAAAAATTATAGCCTGGACTGCCAAGTAGCAGAATATTAGCTGGACCAAAAAGAGTTTTGAGATCAAATGTTGTAACTGGGGATGTTGGTTTCAAACCAACAAGTGGATTGAAGTGGAAAGGAAATCAAGCAATCACAACTAGAAGGCTCCAGCAGATTAGAGATCAATCAAGGCTTTCAAACCCAAATGCTTCCTCCTCTTCACAGCCTCGAAACCCATGGAAACTATAATGTTGATATCAATGGTGTTTTCTTAGTACTGTTTTGGTGGCCACTATAAGTACTATTTTGTTTCATGTTTGAAGGAAACACAACTATTTCCTGTTTTTTGTTATACGTATGTATGAAATAGTACTAAAATTATGGGTACTTATGCAATGTGAAAACTTTATTTCTGCTTTTAAGTTCACTTTTAGAATCAACTTTGTACTGAAAATTTGCTCTTAAGTAATGAAATTCTGGGCACTTATGCAATGTGACTTGTATTATTTATGTGAAGCTTTGTTTTTATTTGCAAGAATAGGTACTGCAATTTTGGGTACTTATGCAATGCGTTTTGTGTTATTTCTGTGTAGCTTTGTTGGGAGAATAAGTATTGTGATTAATACCTCTTGATTTACTTCATTTTACAATTTCAAACACAAACAAATCATGGCAAATAGAGAATTAAGACAATTTCAAACACAAACAAATTAAAATTTCCATTACGGTAGAGCAAATAAAGGTTTCAATACCACAAAAAATTATGGCAATTTCATTTGATCCTTTAACCTACCAACTTGGGTTAGAAAGCTAACAAATATAACAACAAAACAAATCATCAAACAACAAAGGAATTTCCCAACACAACGACAACCTTTATCATTTTTCTTCATTTTCATCCCTTTCATCTTCTTCTCTTTCAAATCACCCATTTCTTTTACATCGCGACCCTTCTCCTTTGAATTGATGTTGAGATTTTCATAACGATTTTGAAGACTTTCACCTTCATCCAAAGGAATTTTTTCTTATTTTGACTGTTCAATGTTGGAATTATCAAGTTATTCCAATTACATCTTCACACGCTCATATTTTTCTTCTAACTCATTAATCCTATTCACCAATTTCGGAAGAATAAATCGAGATCTTTCATCAACTCTCTCCTTGTCTCTCCATCTAAAAAAATTACAGTTTGTGGCCTCATAGTGAGGACAAGATCAAAATCGTCTTCCGGAATTGCGATCTGACCAAGACGTCTGCATTTGCAATAAGATTTCATGCTTGCATCGCACTTCCGCATTGATCATTGAATCATTCTCATCCATACACAACTTATTCAACTCGAATTTTGTCATAACCCTAACATTTATACATAAAAATTGTGAAAGAAATTTAAAATCAGAAATAACAATCGACATAAAAAGGTGTAAATATAAAGAATATATTAAAATTTTACTTTACCTTTTCGAAGCAAGGAACAATTTAACTTGAATGATAATGATAATGGAGGTTTTTTTTCTAAAGATGAAGAACAATAAAGAAGAAGACAACTTAGTTAAAGATGAAGAACAATAAAGTTTATTTTAACACGTGGCCAATTTTTATTGGTCAGTGTTATCTAAAAACTGCACCCACGCGCCTAACATAGGTGAAGTCACGGACTCAGCCACGTAGGCTAAAAAGTGGTAAAAATTAATAAAAAAATAAGATCGGGGGGTAATAGGACCTTATTAAAGGTTAGGTGTGTCTCGAGAATTTTAGGCATAGGCTGGGGGTACTTATGCATTTTCCCTTATTTAGAATGTATAACTTTCCACTGTTAATAAGAATTGAAGTCATCACACCATCCATATCGTGTAATTCTATATTAGACTTAATATTATAATAGTGTTAAATTAGGTCTTAGGTCTAACTCACACCCCAGAAATTTGCTCAAAGGGAAGATGATTGTCAAATCCTTGTAAGGAATCCATCCATTGATCATCAATTGAGACTTTTGTCATTTTTTAACAAATAATTAGGAACATAACATATTAATCTATTGAAGCTTACTAGTATTATGCGTATATAATATAGGTAGGACCAAATATTAGGCATAATAATTTCAACTTTTCGAATATTCAAAAATTTGATATCCAATCTGAAATCCATATATCTATTTTATAATTCAAAAATACAAACTAAATATCCAAAATATGTAGATTTCGATTTAAATTTCGGATTGGCCCAAACTATATCGACCCTTACGTGTCTGTGTTTAAGTCAAAACCGACCCACCTGCTTGATAATGAGATGCATGTCAAAGTTCAAACTGTATCCTTCAATCCTTATCGCACTGCCCTCCACCGATATTTCATTTTTATTTATTAGTTTTACTTTTGTTTTAGTCTGTTTAAAAGAAAAAAATAATTCTTTTTGTTGTTAATTTCATGACATGCTTAACATCAAAAGGTTAAGTTATATTTTGATATATTCAATTTATTTTTAATTTAAAATTATAAAATTTTGAGATTTTTTTTGTTTTGGTAGGTCGAAATCAGAAAAATAAATTAAAATAAAGTCGATACTAGTGTAACAAAATTTGAACACTTTGACCCTACTATTGTTCTTCCTGATGTTCCCTACAATTTTTTATATTTTTAGTGGAACGTGGGTTTTTATCTAATCTCTTCAGCTGACTACCCGAAATTTAATTACATTATTGAGAAAATTGTATAAAATAATAAATTATTAATTCAAATTAAATGTTATAATCACAGTTTGTGTTTGTATAAAGTGAGAGAAAATTATATATACAAACATAAATACATTTATTTTTGTCATATACACTTATAATTATACAAATACAGATCTTCCCCTGTTCAGTTTTTTTTTGTCTTTCTCTCTTTCTCGCTTTATACAAACACATATTATACAAATTACAATGTATAATTGTTGTATAAAGCGAGAGAGAGATTTGACATACAAATGTTTTATTTCGATTCAATTGTATACAAATTCAAATTTTATGCAGATATCAAACACATAAAATTGAATTGAGAGGTTGTCAGCAATTTATACAAACGAGAGGTTGCCAACGATTTATACAAACGAGAGGCTGCTAGCGAAATTATACAAATCTGAAACTCCTGCCAGCGAGTTATACAATCTGATGCTCCATAGCAAACATAAAATTTTATATGGAGCGCAATTATACAAACTATAGCTATAACATACAAATATGATTTTTATGTTTGTTATATGTGAAATTTGCTCTAAATTAAATTCTTGATATCTACTGCGAGCGGATGTTACACGTTAATGTAATGTTAGCGGCCAATTATGTAATTAATTTGGCAAGTAGCGAACCCAAAATTATTATTAAGGGATGTCAATAGTTATGGTAAAAATATAATTATGAGGCTAGTATAGCTAGAAACTATAGCCTCAAGGAATTTTCACAACACTTTAGCCACTAGATTAAATATTTAACTTGTATACAGAATTGTCAATACTTATATATATATTTATTAAATTAAAATTTGATCTTTATATATAAGGTAGTTTTGAGACGAAGGAATGTGTTGAGAAAAGGTGGGTAAGCCCCGATTTACCGGCATCTTGATTAAGAGAGACGTAAATTTTTCCCTTTTTTAATTGTAGTTGTCTCGTATATGGAGAGGGCATTATATGGGGCAAAAGGTTAAACTTTTTAATTTAATGAATAATATGTATATACACATGTTAACATTTTTTTTATTATTCATTTTGAGGCTCAAATAGTCAAATTAATCCCGTTTACACACTCTGTAAGACCCACTAAAGGAAAGCCTTTATCTGCTAAGTTTTGTTGTTATTATTATTATTATTATTATTATTTAAAACATGAATTTGGAATTTCCAATTAAAAAGTGAAGATTCTATAATATAATATATCTATCATACTCTAACCTTTGTGAATTGCAATACAATTATTATTTTTAAAGCTAGTTTACCAATCACTAATTATCAAATAAAATTATTTAAATAGCTAGTTACTCTTTAGTTAACTTGATTAAGTAAATTATTAAGTACATCATTAATGCGTAGAATTTAAACTCTATATTCACTAACAATTACTAGATGTTTCTGCCCCTTCAGTTTGTAGATACGTTTAAAAAAAATAATGATTAATATAATATTTTAGCATAGTATTTATATTAATTGGTGTATTATTTTAAATTTTAAGAAATATAATTTGATGAATAAATAATTAATATCAAGAATAAAATATTTTAAAAAAATAAAAAATCTTTTAATAAATAAAAATATTTTTTTTACTATTATAAAAAAATAAAAGTGAACAAATGAGTATTTTTAAGTCAAATAGCAAAAGAAAAAGGTCCAAGTGGAAAGTGACAAGATATATGAAAAGTGACAAAGAGGGATGGAGAGCTCATTGCCAAAAACCAAAGGAAACGACCAAAACTTGGTACCCCACAAAATTATAATATTAAGGTGCATATACATGACAATTCCGAATCTACAACAATCTCTATTTTCGAGTATTGGTCTCTAGTGGTTGAACATTCATTACTATTCATCGATAAATTGTCATTGAATGTAATGAGAATATTTGATAATGAAAAGAAAAGTTATAAATTATAGTGAAATAATTGAGATTCCTTCATCTTTAACTAAATGTCTTGAATTAAAGTCTAAAGCCTCTAGAAATTGAAAAAAAAAATCCTTGAAAGCATCGCCCTAAAATAAGCCTTGCACAAAAATTAAAATTTATTCTGGATTAAATGCAATATTTGATATCGAGTGAACACCAAAAAATAATAATCTCCATTTTCCTCAAAAATCAAAACCTACTTTATATACACATTTTCTCTATTGCTTAATATAAAATATATACTATTATTTTAAAACTTACTTATATATTTTCTCTTTTACCTAATATATGTTTTCTTTTTTTCGCGCCATATATTTTTGGATAAATTTCTAGGTAAAGTATTTTTGGAAATGGTTACTCGAACATGTTTTTGGAGACAAAAGAATCGAATTTCTTCTGAAGATTTTAAAAAAAAAAACGAAATTGCGAAAAAAAATAATACGTTTTGGCTGTAAATAATTAGTAAGTACTATTTACTATATTTAGTTGGGAAAAGCAGATACTCACAATCTTACGATCCGTCATGTCACGCGTGCAAGAAGCACAGTTACTATAAAAAACAATTATTCGGTTATCGATTTTCTTATTACTCCCTCCGTTTCAAAAAGAATGACCAAATTTCCTTTTTAGTCTGTTTCAAAAAGAATGACCCTTTCCTTGTCTGGAAACATTTAACTTCAACTTTCCACGTGACATGTTTAATGCTACAAGATTAAAGGACATTTTGGTAAATTTGACATAACTTTGATTTAGAACCACAAGATCAAAAAGTCTTCTTTCTTTTCTTAAACTCCATTTCAAGTCAAACTAGGTCATTCTTTTTTAAACGGAGGGAGTACTTGTTATAACGATATTTTTAAAATTTTATTGGTATTATGTATTTTTCTAGCAAATATATAGTATGTCTAAAAATTTTAACATCGAACATTTTCTCAATAGAGACTACAATAAATACATAACATATATTTTAGGTGTTAAATCCCTCATATATATATATATATATATAATAACATACACTTCATATACATCTTATATACTTTACACAATATAGTTGGCTTCCATACAATTGATGGCGTTCTCATATAATTTGAAAATACATACATTAAGTTGAGTTGGCCACATATATGGTTGATCTTCATATATAATATATATTTCTGCAACTTATAATTTGAAAACACATACAATCAAAATTAGATATTATAATTACGTGATTTCAGTTGAATTAAATATCACATACTTTTACTTATACAACAAATTTTACTATGTTTTGATAGGAAATTGATGCTATGTTATCTCACTAAAACTAATATATTGCAAAAATTCTTTCATTTTTTTACTCGCACTTTCAAATTCAACTAATTTAAATTTAAGTTAAAAAAGATTATTTTTAAAAATTAAGTTAATGGTCCCACGAATGATAGCTCTATGACACATGTATGTCTCTGACTTATGGAATAGTGATTAAGGTTTGGTTACTTCAACATTACTTTTCCTTCTATCTATTATCAATCTAATCTAAACTTTAACGATCGAAAAATTCCCCTTTTTTGAAAAAGAAAAAATTGGGGTACCTAAGGAAAAGGGAGTTATGAAGCAAAAAATCATAATACGTGGAATTGAACTTTAACCAACAAAATAAAAATTCGAATAAACAACTAATTAAACTACTATGATTTTCGAATCTTTCTTAATTTGTTATACTTCTGAAATTCTAAAAGGTAATTCACTTGCCAAAATAGGTTAAAAAGATAAAAGGGAAACAAAAGTAGGCAGTGATGAATGTGATCTTGGTCATATATGGACAAGGTATCACACATGACCATTCATTAAATTACATGTTATGTATTTACGTCTAGCCACCCTTTTGGACTTACTATGAGATTATGACAACCTCACATTACTGTCCTTTTCCTTTTGACCATAAATTTTTGAAAAGAAAACAATAACATGAAGTGAAATAAAGGAAAAACATAAAAGAGATTCATGTGATGTGAGGTTTTGCTAAGAAAACTTGTGGACTATTAATTCGCTAATTATAAATGAAAATATTAGTATATACTCAAAAGTTTGGTTTTGATATTTGTCACACGATAAATCTGTATTTGTAATTTTTTAACTTTGACTTATATATATTTTATATAATAGAAATTATATCTTTAAGTTTTCACTTTTCAGAAAAGTTTTCAATTATATCATACTAAAAATTAATACATGTAAAAATATTCAAAGAAAGTACAAGTAATCGATCCCCTTTTGTATTTACACAATGATATTTCAATCATTACCTTAATTATTCATTCCTTATTTTATCATTACTTATTACTTATTACTATATAATTTAAGTGGTTTGGATAGGTAAAAATAATTTTAGACTTATAATTTCAAAATTTTAGTTATTTTTAATGATAAGAACCTAAATGTTAAATTGATCAAATTTATAATTAGATCCTTCTTTTCATAATAGTACACTCATCATCTCAACATCATGAATACACCTCTATAATCAAATCATCATAAATAGGACTAGCCTAAATCGTGATAAAATTAATAAGTCCTGCGAAATATATATTCAAATTAATTAAACTTAAATATGAGTAACGAACATGAAAGAGCATAAGAAAATAAAAGGTTGAATAGCGTTGCACTGAAGATCAAGAAGCCTCGATTGCATGAAAAAGTTGTTGACTACGTGGAGAATTATTATTTATTGTTGACGTGGCAATTCTAGAAACTCAATGATTGAAAACCTGGCGTTGTTACAACGCCACGTATACATATCAACAAGTAACTTTTTGAATGATGACATGGCATGCTAAATATCCAAGAGTTAATATTCCAATTGTATATAGTATCATTTGCCCTTTTTAGTAAGAAAATGCTATGGTTGAAATGAAACAATTTGTTTATAAAGTTTTAGGACTTTTATTTCTATAATAACAAATTGAAATGATACAATTGTGCTGGATAAATAGAAGGGCCTACTAATTGATTTTGAAAGGTTCCAACAATTGATTAACTTTCAAATGATGATAGCCATTACTTTTTCCTTGTCGAAAGCTAATAGTTATTAGTATTGTACTATTTTTAAACTAATCGATTAAGAAAAGAATTCCAGAATCCATCTGGAAAGTTAAGCAATTATTGAATTTATTATTTCAACCGTTCTAAAATAAGTGTCGATTTATTTTATTTTATGTGTATTAAGAAAAACAAGAAATTAGTAACTTCTTGTTATTAATCAATGCTAGACTGCTACTTCTGGTCTGTACATTATATTTTGTTCAGATGATTGTTACCTATTGTATTGTGTTATATATTTATTTAAATAATTTAAATTTTATTATGTTATATTATTAAATTCATTATTATGTAGGTCCTACGATGTAACGGCTGAACTTTGACAACTTTTTATCCCGAAGTATGAAGAAGCGAAGAAGATGAAAAAACAATCTAATTAAAGTTTATAAAATGTGATTAAATATTATATAAATACAAATATTGGCTAAGACTTATACAGTGGTATTGGTTAAGACTTATACAGTGGTTTTAAATATGATATTCGTATTGAAGCTCGACTCGTTCAGAATCACATTATGTAAGACCCCATTCGAAAGAAAATGCTCCCTACCAAAAACTTTTCATATAAGTAGATTTGACTTACCTTAAAGTCTCAAGAGCGCATTAATTAGTCGTACGTGTTGTCTAATCAATTTATTTTATTAATGTAAATTATTAATTCCCAAGTAATAGAGTATATTTGGTTTCGACAAACAAAATTATTTTTTAATTATTGGAACATGCGAATATTTTCTCATTGATTTTAAAAGTAATTCTTTGGAACTAACATTTTGGTTTTATAAATTAATTTTGATTTTTTAGTACAAGAACTAAACCCTGATACAGATTAATCAAATCATAATTTTCTTGTCCAGTGGATATAAGTTAATCTCATAAAACTAATATATAATAATAATAATGAATAGATTTTGTGAATAATAAAAGCCAAGTATGTGCTTAACCAATCATAAGCACTTCCCCTGGCCGGTAGGAAGTTCTTGAGAGTACAACATAATTTTGTATTAAATATTTGGAGTTAAATGGAAGATTCAAGTTATTTATTAAAATATATAGATATAAAAGCAGTCCCCATAGTATTTTGCTTCAAGTTTTCGTTCTATTAAATTACTGTTGATTTGTCGTGTTTTTTAAAATAATATTCTGTGATGATTTTTTTATATTTGAAATTCCATTTTTCATACATGCTCTGAATTATTTTTTCTTTTAAGTTAAAGAATTATCAAAAACAATTGATAAGATCAATTTATACTCTATCTTTCACAAATTTCATTACGTTGAGTATGTTGTTGAACTCCCCCACTCGCACCCCACCCACCAAAAAAGGGGAAATATTTCCCAAAATGAAGTGAATGATTTTGCTTTTGAAGCAAGAAAAAAGGGGGAAAACTTGTGGTAATATAGATTGACAAAGCACCTATAAATTTAAGCATAATTTATTAAAGCCACGAAAGTTAATTGCCGACATTTTGTAAGGAGACGACCACTAATTTTGCTTTTTAAAAAAAATTAGAGCAAGCGATATTGACCAAGGAATTGAAGAAATAAATTATAGAAAATTAATTAAAGTAATTAAAATATTATATTTGGCAGGAAATGACAATGTGAAAAGCTAACTAATTATTATTGATGACAAACCAAAAACTGTCTTATTGGAACAATTTATAATTTTAGGATCACATAACCTCAAACCTGCCAACCTTATTCATCATTATCGTTTCCTTAATTTTGCTTTTGCCTTCTTTTTTTTTGGGATTTTTCTTCTTTTCGTTTGTGTCTAAAGAGATTCATGTGAGAGACCAAACGATAATATTGAGTGAGCATTTATAAAAAAATTTAAAAACTATATAAATGCTAGGGGTTGATGCATTGTGAGTTCAAGTACAGACGTTTCAAAAATTCACTATTAGAAGTACTTATCATAATCAAATAACTTTTGTATTAACAGTAAAACTAATAACAACATATTTCATAATTACGGTTTGTGGAGGGTAAAGATATAAGGAGACCTTGGATAAAGAGACTGTTTTCGATAGACTCTTGGTTCAAAAGAAGTTTAATAAAAGATAAAAAAAAATAACAACAACAAAATAGCAAGATGAATAATAGTAAAACTAGAAGAATGTAAATAGAATTTACTTTGGACAGGACATGCACTAAGAATGTTATGTGAAGTAATATATTTTAATTTAATTAACTTATGAATTGAAATACATGTAAGACCAAATCTCTTCATTCAATGGGCCCTTAAAGTATAATAAATCTACCAAACTGTGTTTGGTATCACTCATTTTAGAGTCTAAATACATATTGTAAGACATTCATGTTTAATTGGCATATCTAAATAGAACCTAATGAATTTTCAATATAAATGAAGATAAATCCATATAACTAAACGACCCTTAATTAATTATGTGATTTAACTTCACATGATTATTAGTTTTGTCAATGTGGGGACTATTTGGGAGACAAATTGATAAGTTAGGAGGGTGCATATGTGTCAGAGCAATTAATTACTCTCTCGTTCCAGAAGTAGATAAAATTAATTTTTAATTTTAATTTAACTTCAATAGTAATTATTCTTTAAATACGTTACTAATTACGGAATGTTATTTTATTCAAATACTAATGAAAAGTAAAATAATTAAAAATTTCTTCTAATTAATATTTTGAAGGGGTGTATTTACGATAAATAATTTGAGACACGAGAAATAGTTTAATTAGAAGATAATTCATAGATGGCAGCACAATGTTTTTTGATAAACAGTATTATATCAAAATTGCATTTAATAAATTTGCTTAGTAAGAGGGATATAATTCATTCCAGCAGGTTCGATATGTCCACATTTTAGCCAATTGGGACATAAAGATCGGTATATATATATATATATATATAATAACAAATTTATATAATAATTTATTCTGAAGTCTACACTAAATTTGGTTGGGAGGGTGGGGATAACCTCTTTTCTGATTAGTCATGTCTTGTTCTTTTGGCAAAATTGATGGAACTTTTAATGGAAATTTGCCATCAGACTGAGGGACAAGATAGGCAAAGAAGCCAAGCAAGGTGTCAAGTCTTAAATAAAAGCTTCTTTGCTAACTAGCTACTATTACTGAATATATCCTCATCTTCGAATTTGAGTTCTAAAAATAAAGAAATCATTGATAGAGAACATTGTTTCTCTCATAAACGTTCTTACATGATGTGCATCAAGATTAATCAGACCATCAAGTTCCAAACATCAAATTTGTTAATAGTGTGTGGGGCTCTTTCTATTTCATTATTAATAATATAGTAACATAAAAAGAATGATATATGGAGCATTGGAGTGTGATGTTTAAATATAATTAGAGTCCTCTAATTGTATGGGACACTTCTTTAAGTTGTTCGAGAGGATTAAAAATTGACAAACCAAGGGAATTAGAAAGAGATTGTAATTAAATGGGGCTTATCATTGGATGAATATTGTAACAAACTAAAGATTTGCAAATCTCTGATTGGCATGTAGGTAGTAATTAGTAGGGATAAAATAAACTGTGACTGTTCCAACATGTGGCTCTAAAATCCTTTATGTCTCCTTGAAACAAGAAAATCACATGGAAAGGTGTTTATAATTCATATACAATTGGACAAGAAATCACTTATAAATAGTGTTTAAGATGGTAGTACCTTCTTTTTTTTAACCTCGTAAGCGGGGTGTTCGTGGTTTGGTTTGGATCGGTTATTGATTAAATTCAAAATCAACCCAATTTAGTCGGTTTTTCAAATTTCTAAAACCAAACCAAACGAAAAAAATAACTGTCGGTTAGGTTATTATCGGTTTGGTTTAATTTTTCTGATTTATCCGGTTTGAAAGTAATAGTAATTTTTTTGAGGACTTACGTCGATAGATACAAACATCTAGCACATGAACAATCCACAAAAAAGCTATTGTCGGTTCAATTAAGCAATTAAGCAATCCTAGAGTTATCATTACACGAACAAAGTGTTTCAATTAAGAGAAAGTGTGATTATTTTATGTGAATTAGGGTAGGTAAAGACTAAAATGGATTTTAATGAACTTGAACTTATGATTGTTATAGTTGGGCTAAAGTGTTGGGTTGAGAAAATTGTAAAGTTAAAGACTTAAGTTAATTAAAATTTAATAAAATATTTATATTTTATTTATGAATAATATATAAATAATATATAAATAATTATAAAATTTATATATCTAATTTATCGATTCGGTTTGGTTATTTTTGCGGGTTTTTTTTAGTAAAACCAAAACTAAACCAAATAATATCGGTTTTCAAAATTTAAAACCAAACCCAACCAAATATCAATTTTTTTAATCGGTTTAATTCGGATTGCGGTTCGATTTGATTTTTTAACCATAACCCTACTCCTAGCTTACTTTTCATGGCTGATTTAATTCTCCTAATGATTGTTTAAGTGAATATAGATCTGATCCTAATCATTGTTTAAGAGAATACTTTTAATCCACTATCATCTCATAATTATGAATTAAGTACTCCTTTCAATGTCATTTTACTTTGGCCTTGTATAAAAAATAAATATTTTATTTTATTTGTCTATTTTTAGTGTATCAAGGGAGTTGTATTAATTAGGTTAGAATTTCAAAGCATTATTAAGAATGTTAGTTCAGTAAAATACATATTTAATTAAAATTTTAGAAAAATATTTCAAATTAATTTGTGTCAAGTAATATGAAATATAGGGAGAGAAATTTAATCAAAGTGATCAAGCTAAAAGGTTGGTCCTAGCTAGGTGTTTCTGGAATATTGACTATATCATATATGGAGATGCATGCACTAATATAATTAGTAGGGCTAAAGTCAGAGTATTTGCTTTTATCCTCCAGGTCAAGGTGGTGCAGTCTTGTCAATATTATTTCATTGTTCTGAAAAAAAAGATATATTCAGTAAGAAAAAAGTAGTTTTTAATCTCAATTTATGTGATGAAGTTTAATTAGGTATATAATTTAGAAAATAACTTTTAAAACATAATAAAGTTTAAAATGAATCATAATACTTGTTCACTGTTAATAATTTCATAAAAGGTCACTGGATTTTTAAAATTATTTTCTAAATAAGAAAAGATAATATATTTTTTGGACAGACAAAAAGAGGAGAGACAGAGAGTATATGATATACATAAATACATAAATTGGTATAAATGTAGTCTTACTTATTTTTTGTTAGTCTGCTGCTCAAAATTGAAAACCTTGATTATATATGAGTTAAATTTTGAGCAACTTTCACGTACAACAAACATAAAAATTATATTTGTATGTTATAGTTATAGTTTGCATAATTGTGCTTCATAGCAAATTTTATGTTTGTTATGAAGCTTTTGATTTGTATAATTCGCTAGATACATCCAATTTTATACAAATTGTTCAGTTTTGTATAAATTCATTTATACATTGTAATTTGTATAATAAGATCTGTATTTGTATAATTATAAGTATATAGGACGAAAATATATGTATTTGTATTTGTATATACACTTTTCTCTTGCTTTATAAAAACACAAACACATTTTATACATTTTATATCGAAATGTATAAAATGACTAATTGTATATCGAAAATGGCTAATTGTATACTGAATCAGATGGCAAAAAATGAGATGTTTGCTGCGAATTACAAATAAAATAAACTATGGCTATATCATTTAATTTGAATTAATAATTTGCTATTTCATACAATTTTCCCTTAAATTTTTATGTACGGTTAGTTTACCATCTTTTACCCCGTCAGATAATTTTAAAGGTAAATATAATAACTTGGTGAAGTAACATTAATGGTTTACCTGTTTAATAAAGTTGTAATTTACATAAGAGTAAATACTAATAATATTAAAAGGAAAGTTGAAACCTAAAGCTCTAATGCGGACTTCGAACACCAGTTGAAAAAAGAAAAGTTGAATTCTAAGGGGTCGTTTGGTACAAAGATTAATAACGCAATGATTAGTAATGCATGGATTAGTAATGCAGAGATTAGTAGTGCATGGATTAATAATGCAGGGTTTATTTTAATCAAGTGTTTGGTTCATTATTTCCCACCTCATCTTGTGTTTGGATTAAAACTCTATAAAAGGCTTCTTTTCAATTATACCCTTAAATTATTAGGTAATTGGGTCAAGGTTGATAATTGTCGGACAAAATTATTTTTTTATGTCCTTCTAACTAGCTATGAGAAGAACAATTTTGTTATCATGTTTGCTATTTTTTCACTTGAATTATTTGAGGATAAATAATTGTCATCTTAATAAATTGATCACTCACAAAATGCCATTTTTCAATTTAATAAAGATAAACCATCTACTTTTAAAATCGAAAAGACGGTCAACAATGGTAAAATTGAATAAACCATCTACATTTACACATAAAAATTGCAAGTTGTAGTTTTAATATGTATGTATGTTTTAAATTCTTCAAAATAAAATAATTAGAAAACCACACAAATATATATATATACACACAATTCAATTAAGATCACAAACGTCATATACTCACATTTCAAATTTGTATTGATTTGTATTGGATTTATTTAGTAACAAACAACTCTCTCTAAATAATTTGTAAGCTAATTTATTTAAATAAATTTACTAGTACAAATATAAATTATAAAATCAAGAAAATAAATAAAATAATTAAAATGACTTGAGGGATATTTTTGTCTTTGCATATGCTTATCCCATGATATTATTTCCTATGTATTACTAATACTCCAAATAAAAGATATTAGTAATACATCATATAATATCATGTAGGAGGTATAACTAATCCACGAATTAGTTATACATAGGCCCAAATTCCTACCAAACATAATATTAAATAATACTTTATCTAATACATGAATTATTTCTTCTAATGCGGCCTACCAAACGACCCCTAAATGTACTCTTTAAATCATACAAAATGTCATGTCAAGTTGTTAGTTGTTTTCATATCTAGAGTTGTACTATGGAATCTTTCTGTGTTAGGCTAACATTAACCCTAGCTAGGATAGCTTTATGTTAACGGATTTACTGTGCCTTTCATCTTGGAGAAAAGACTTGGTCAAATTACTAAGGAGTACTGTTTTTTTCTAGTACTATTGCAGTAATGCAGTGGCAAAATTTATTATTCACAAAACAATTTAGTTACTATGCATTTATGATGCAATTTTATTGAATTGTTGTGAATTTTTTTTCTCACTTATGATCGATTGAATTATAAGGCATAGGATAGAGCACATTATGACTCATTTGTCCATCTCCAACCCACCTTTATTTTATTATCCATTCTCTATATTTAAAGTGTAAAATAGAGAATGGGCTTTCCAACCACTCTTAAATTAACTCTCTATTCTTCATTTATAGAGAGATGAATAGTAATTCTCTAAACTATTCACTCTCTCTATTTCACTTTTTCATTAATTTATTATATTTCTATTATTTTGTAATTAACACATTATTTTTAATATAAGGTCATTAATTAAATATCTAACATTTGCAATTCTTTTTAAATGTAATATGCCATTTTAAAAAATATATTATTTGATATACACTACTTTCATCCCGAATTAATAATATTTCAATTTTTTTACATTTTCATCACTTTAATATAATTTGATATTATTATTAATTTTCACTATGAAGAATGCACAAAAGTAAAATGATAAGATGGAAATTTTAATTTAAAAATATAATACATAACATAATAATTTAAATATAAGATAACAATACATAATAATTTTATCGCAACAATAATTCAGTAATCCGGTAGGTCGTTTCCAGATTTAACAATATTCGGAAAAAAATTAGTGTATGATCCAGAGAATTGTTGTGGTTGTGATTGCGGTTGTGCTCGTTGATTTATGTAATTTTTATGTAATTGTATTTCATTGATGATTTCACTTTTATTTGAATTGTCCATTAATTTGTTTATTATATAATAACTTGCAATTTATGTTATTTAGAAATTTAGAATAAAATAAAATTTTATATTAAATAATGAATTTGAAAAAATAAAATTTTATATTACGTAAAAATTATATAAAGTGATTATTTGAAAAAAAAGAGAGGAGAAAGGATTTATATTATGAAATAAGGAAATGCAAATGAAATAGAAATAATAATATAATATTGAGGAGAGAGAAGAAAATTCTTTTTTAGAGAGTAAAATAGAGAATTGGGTTGGAGTTGGTTGTCTGAAAAAATAGAGAATTATATATTTGGAGAGTAAAATAGAGGGCAGGGTTGGAGATGCCCTAACATATATTGCCACTACAAATGTAAACATATCCAATTGTAGGGTATACAAAGTAACATGCTGGTTAAAAAAATTATATTGTATATATAAAGTCAATACATATTAGTTTTATGTGTATATTCTAGCTTTATTTATATGATTACTTTTTTATATTTTGAATTGTTTTAGTGAAATATTCTGTCTCTGTCAATGATCGTAATAAAATAAAAAGTCAAAATAACATCATATTAATTAAAGTAACTCATTTTTTTTTAATTTCCCATCCGGTATCTGATATCTACGTTGAAGCCCTAAATTTGCGGAGATAAAATGCTCCTTAACAAAGGTAAGACTCAAACTCAAAATTTTTGGTAAAAGATGTATACATGGTAATACAAGAAGAAGATGGTAATACAAAGCAACAATCATATTATCATAACTAAGTACACATGGTAATACAACAAGAAAGATGTAAAAAAGAATTACATTTTTTTTTTCTAATCTAGCTAAGCTAGGGTTTTAACCACCCACCACCACCATCATCACATGGCTCTAGGATTATATAAGTCAAATATTGGACAGAATCAACAATCAAAAGGCCGGATCTCCCAAAAAGATGTGTCTCAAATAATTTTGCCTGCAGCTAGCTGATGACTTCTAAGTACTCTTTTGGCTTCCACTCATTTAATTAATTCCCAGCTTTGATAATAGGGTGATTTTACAATATAATCCTCCATGCACAAGTTATTATATACTAGAGGCTTAGCTAGTTATAGTCAGGTTTAATGGATCTCCCTGCACAAATTAACAAAAATAATTATCAGCTCTAATTATTATATCTAGATAAATTAAAATATTGTGATATCTTTTTCTTTTTTTTATCACTTGATGGATTGCTCACCAAATGTTGTGTAGGGCAGGACAGTAGGGGCCTGGTGTTATATTAATGGAAAGAACAAAAGTTGTTGCTGAATCCTGACTGATTTATTATTTTTTGTCTTTGGTCATCTGCACCCCATAAGAGCTGTCCATTACCCTGAAAAAAAATTACTTTTCCATGTTAGAAAATTTCACATCATGTATATTACCTAGCTTTATACTATTTATCAATCATATTCTACAGTATTTTTTCTATGTATCGACGTTGATATAATATAAAATTATACTACTTATAAGGTAATTACAAGTAAATCTTCGATAACCTGATAAAAATAATAACTAATTAACCTTAGTAATAATGTGTCATCAAAATGTTGGATATCAATTCCATCATTATTGTGTCCTTTTTAGGTTTTTGTCTATTTGTGTGATTATGAATAGATAATGACTATAAGTAGATTCAATGAATATGTAATACCTGAGGAATAGAATTAGGGAAATGGGCTTGTTGAAACATGAGTGATGTTGAATTATCCACAAATGGATAGCCACTATTAGTGTTAGCAATTACTTCAGCTGCCTGTGATGTAGTAGTTGTGCTACCTTGCTGAATATTTGCCATTTGTGTCTCCAAGCCACTCAAACTCTGGAAAAAAAAATCATAAAAAATGAGTCTGATTAATAATGAAGTAGAAACTTGAAAAATTAAGTTTTTTAAAGTTGTATTTGAATATAATTTTTAAAATCTATGATTAAACGCTATCTTACCTGGTCATCAGGTCTGACCATGAGTGCATCTAAGTCCATTCCAAAGTCATAGCACATTGGATTCAAAGAAGTAAGTTTCATTGAGAGAAACTGAAACATGAGAAACACATAACATAATTAGTACTAATATTTTAATTATACAATGTTAAATATAAAGGAAATTATTAATTAATCATTCTCTTTTTTTACCTCAACTTGGTTTTGCAAAGATTGGACATAATTAATTATCTCATCCAACATAAGGGCCTTTCCAGTTACCTGATCTCATTCAAGACACATGAAAATTGTCAGAAGAATTATAATTTAAAAGATTTTAAAATACTAATTTCTTGAAAAAGTGCCTTTCCATTGTACATGGAAAGACAAATAAAAGACAAAAAAAAATTACTGAATTAACTTTGTCATTTACCTTGTCACAACCAGGAACAAGAGATTGCAATATCTTCATCCTTTCACTTATTTTCTCTCTCCTCACCTGAAATCATATCACAAGCTAAACAGTGAAAAAACTGTTGCACATAAATAATACTCCACTTTTATTTATCATGCTGCGCTTATCGAAAATCAATTTGACTAATTTTCAAAGTTAAATTATATTACATTAATTTAATATTTTAAACAAAAAATTTAAATATTCAAAAACTATACGAAAAGTATTATAAATTATAATTATTTGCATATCAATATGATGAAAAAAATACAATTGTAAAATGTTAGTCAAAGTTTTTATAGTTTGACTCTAAAAAAGGAAACCATGACAATTAAAAATGGACGGAGGGAGTAGTAATAGTAGACACCGACGGTTATGATGGAGTGGTAAGTACCGAATTGGTTATGAACCAGTTTTTTATAAGAAGCATTTTAATCCAATGTGGTACTTTTCAACACGAATTCAAATTTACTCGGTTTTCACACCACATCATTAAATTTTAGTACTTGTTCTGCCTCAATTTATATGACTTACTTTTCTTTTTAATTGGTAAAAAAAAAGATACATTATTATATTAAATAACAATTTAACTTCAAAATATTTATTTTATTCTTAATGAAATAATGTATAGCTACGCAAATAATGTTTCTTTCTTAAACTCTGTGTCAAATCGAACGGATGGACTAATAGCAAAAGGGGCAAAAGTAAAATTATACCCTTTCAGCAAGACTATGGCTATCAGTTGCTTGGCCCCTTCTTGCTCTAACATGAATGTACCCTGTTGGTGCTTCTTCATTAGCTTTCTTCTCATCTTTGGCTACTAATTTGCTATTAATTTTCTTCTTTTTCCCATCATCACCCTGTTTCTCATTCTAATTAGAAAGAGAGAAAAAACAGAGTAATCATTAATCCCAATTCAAAGAAAATGAACAATTTACCAAACAGAAATGGAAAATTAGAATTACCTTAGAATGAGCAGAAGTCATAGAAGAAGACCCTTCACTAGATTTTCTTTTCTTATCCAAAGGACTTACATTAGCCTTATTATTATTAATATTTCCACTTTCAATTTTATCAGTAACAGAGGAAGAATCCATATCTAAGCTTAAACTGCTGCTACTTTTGTTAGTGTGTAGAGAATTAGGGTCATTCATGGTTTGGTCATGGCAAAAGGTATTTTCATGAAGAATTAAATTGGAAGGGAATTCTTGTTGGTAAAATTGAGGAAAACAATTTTGTACTGTACAAGAATTGTTTGGTTCCTCAAAAAAGCCAGACATCTTAATAGGAGAAGTTGGCAAAAATACTGAATCAAGAAGAAAAAGGTTATTGTGTTGTAATTGGTGTGATGAAAAAGCAGCCATCTTTTTGTTTAGTTTTGTGATTTGCTTTGGAATTCTCAATGAAAAAACAGAGGAAGTGAGAGATAATAATGGGTCTGAGAAAATCTCAAAGGGTCAGGTTTATATAAAGATGAAGAGAGAGATAGGACATTATTTTATTTTATTTTAGCTAAATATTGGAAATCTTTTTATTTATTTTTCTAGCTTATTCCCATGCATTTGACTAGTCTTATCAAAGCTTGGGGTGAGGGTGGGGTCTATTAAGTTTGCTTGTAGCTTATATCTATAGACAATTCTCTGTTTATTATAAAAATAATAATGAAATTTATGTTTAAGATATTAAATAATTAAGTAGATAATGAGTATGAATAAGTCATTATAGAGAAGAGATCTTGGGTTGGAGTGTGGTTGAATTTTACTCCAATATGAGATATTTCGATATGAACAAAATTTGATTAGATTTTAATATAAATAGAAAACATATAAATAGAAAACTAAAAAAGATAATTATATTAGAACAATAGTAGCAGAGTTTTATAAACGAAGTGTACTTGTTTGGCTATAGCAGGAGTTGGGAGAGATACGAAGTAGTATAAAAAAGAAATGAAGGAAGGTGATTAGAAAAAAATATGATATAACTTCAGGTTACTAATAACATGATCCTAAACAGAAAGCTATGAACGTTTAAGATTAGGATAAAAAGTTGTAGTAGATAATCTAGCAAGTGTTTGGCCATAGATTTCTATATATTTTTGGTAAATATTATTTGAATTAAAATTTAGGTGAAATTTCACCATTTATTTGGCCATAGTATTTGGGAAACATATTTCACTTTTTTAGGAAATATGATTTATATCCATAAGTTTTAAAAACTATCAAAACTAACCATATGTTTGTATTACAAGTCAATTGGATCTTCGTTGCAACAAATAACAAGTAGTATCCATGACACTAGAACAATATGGTAGTTCGGAGTGAGTGCAACAAGTATCATTCCATACATCGTGAAGTAGACAAAGTACATGACTTTGTTATCCTGAGCCGATTGTTCATTATTTTCATCAATAACCATATCATCACTTTCATATTCACTGGATATTCCATCACTACTTTGGTGTTTACATAAAAAATTATGTAATACGGCGCAAACAACTAATATTGAGGGTATTTTTGTAAAAGATAAAAATTTGGTGTAGAATTTAAATTTTTAAAAGATCCCAAATAATGAGATTTGGCCCAAATACTAATTTTTTCTAGTATTTGGGAATTTGGGTTATTTACCAAAAATATTTACCAAATAATGACAAATTGTATGAATAAACACTTTGTCAAATTTCTCCCCAAATTTTACTTGGGAAATCTATAGCCAAACGGGTTTTTAGTTTTGTCACATATTTTGTTGGAGGGGTAGAGGGTCAGGCCACCTCCTCTCATTAGTAGAATTATAAGGGGTCGTTTGCTGTGATAGATAAAGAAAAATAATAATTTTTAAGTATTCCTCAATTCTTTGTCTGGTTACAAAGTGTAAGATAACTTATACCAAGATTAATAATTATGACTGAGATATATTATCCCTATTTATGGGTGAAATATTAATCCTGGGATAACTTATCCCACGATAAAAATGTAAAATAACAAAGTACCCCCTAAAATCCTCTTTTATAAACAAGCAACTTATTCTTAGAGGGTATTTTTGTAAACAACAACTTATTCTTAGAAATTATGCATGTCATGCATATTTGACAAACCAAACAACCAATAAAAAATAACCTCTACATAACTAATTTCATCATAACTTATCTCAATATACTTATTCCATCATAATTAAGCTCAACATAACTTGTCTTTAAACCGAACGACCCCTAAGTAGTCACATATTCTTTTATTCTTCAATGGGTATTACTATCTGTTGTTTTATTTGCTTTGTATCATGTCTCCTTTTTGTGTGTCAAAAACTTTTCTTTTAAAACTGAGAGTCTACTAGAAACAACATATATTCCTACCTGACAAAATAGGTAGAAGTTGCATGATTGCATCCATCCTATGCTCCTCAAGTGTTATTTCAATAAGATTGGGGCCTAAAGCAAGCTTCATAAAGAGATCTTACGTTTTTTTCCTTCTAATTGACATATATAAATTGATAACTTTAATATACTTGGTGTAATCCTACAAGTGAAATTTACGGAGGGTAGGATGTATGCAAATCTTATGAAGTAAGAATGTAAAGAATGCAAAATTTCAATGAAAATGTATAGTATAAAGTTAAAATAATAAAATCAAACTCAAGAATTTAAAAAGATGATATAATAATATAAAAAAAAGTGTTATACTAAATTTAATTCGCAGATATAATGATATTGAAATAGTATTGATTTGTAAGTTGACCTTGCTTGTTGGGGATGAAGATGAGTGTATTATTGTTGTTATTACTTGTTTGTGTTAAAATTTCCTAAAACATTCATGACACACCCCAATTATAATGAAAATGTCAGTTGCTTTTTTTGGTCTTCCGTTGAATGGCTCTTTCATCAGTGAATCAGAGATGCAAACACTGAGATGTGATGATTCAACTTTCAAGTCAGTTATTATTATGTAAAAATATGACAATTCACAAGAGTTGAAACGTAATAAAAACATCTATTCATTGCTGTCATTAATTGTACTTGTGTTTCAGCTCAGCTTTTAATTATTGTACTCATGACAAACCCCTATACTTTAGTCTAATATTTCTAGCACTAATTTAGTCATTGCCGTATTGTAAAATAGCTTACCTACATCCTTGATTAAAGCAAAAGTGGAAAATTGCATGATTACACCATAATTAGTAATCTAATAATACTAAATTATCCTCAAAAAATTTAAATTAATAGATAAAAAGAAATCTTTATAGGATAAAAATCGAGCATGACAAATGGACGAATCAGGAAGTGATATGTGGCAAGAAAAATAGGTTGAAAGTGAGTAATTCTTCGTCAGAGCGTGATTAAAAACGATGGCATGCAAAATCAAGATTATTCACTTAAAAGGTTCAAAATATAAAAAAATTAAAGGGGATTCAAAATTACTACCTCTGGTCCATATTTACAAAATCAATCTTTGTCCGGTGATGCTGTCAGCTATCAACACTGGACCTCAGGCTCATTCTATATTCTTTATCTCTTTGTTCATATTGATTAAGCAAGTGTCATAATATACAAACCACATATTTTTGGTCATTTCGATCCGCATGTCCTTGTATATACAATTTAATTTATAGTTTTATACCCTAGTTTAATTTGTGAGTGAAAACTGTTGAAATATTATATAGGGAGACCACAATTTAATCATAGAAACTACGGAAAAGAGTAAAAAAAAAGCTCTTAAACTATGTGAAACGAATAAATATGTTCTTGCTATCAATATTTTGATCCAAAAATGTCCTTGCCGTTAATAGTCTGGTCAATACTTCCCTTTTTTTTCTCTCTCTTTATATCTTCAATATTTTTCAACTAAATTATAAATAAAATTATAGGAGAGTTCACACCAATGAACATAGTTAGGTTGGGCTAACTGTTGTCTTTGTCCAGGTCCAGCCTGTTCTTGTGGCTCAATATTCATCAGTCTTTAAACGTGAATGAAACTACTATAGTATATATTTGATCCGACCCCCACAATGAAGAAAAATCGTACTCAGTACTGCTACTATGAGTAAACTTTTGATTACTACTACTCACTTTTGATTACTGTTACTCTCTCCGTCTCAATTTATATGATTGTACAAAATTTAAGATAGAAATAAAGACTTTTGAAATTTAAATTTTTTGTGCATGGTCTATAGCACTTGTTGGTCATTTGTGCGATTATAAATGATTTCATTAAAAATAAAAGAGAAATTTTACAATTAAATTATTTCATTAATATAGAAAGGAAATAGTTTTTTAGATGAAGTTATAAAAAGAAAAATGTATCACATAATTAAATTGAGACAAAGAGTGCATAACGTTTAAAAATTACTGTACTACTTAAAGAAAACTCTGACACAAGGAAAAATAGAAATTTAATTATCTTTATTCTTTGAATCAATAATTTGAAAATTTGCGCATGTAACATAATTATAATGCGTCTGTTGATATATATTTATATAGAGCCAGCAAAGATCCAAAAATATATATTTAGCACCTTTGGAATTTGGATTATCCCTAATAATCAATTCCTAATGGATTCTAAATTTCTCATTTCTGTTGATTGATAATTAATTTCAAATCATGCATCTTTACAGTCAAGTTGGTTCCCAACAAAGTTCCAATTTTTGGCAACATATATAACTTTAAATCACTAATACAAAAAGGGGAAATTCCAACCTGGTACTTAGCACAATTAACGCCCTAAATATTAATCACCTTTAATTTTAGAAAATAAAATAAAATCTGTGCCAGTTGTCGTGATAATACTCATAACTCATAAGTCATAATATAGTGCCTCTCACAGTCCTTCAAGATTTCCATTCAATGTCTTCTAATTCTAAGCCTATTCTATAGGCAAAATATTGGAGCCATTTTTAATTTTCACATAAATTGATTGAATTTTTTTTAAAAAAGTATACTCCTTCCGTTTTAAAATTAACAGTGTTTTTAACTTTAATACACCTCTTAAGAAAACTATTCATTCTTCGAAAATAGGAAATGTTTTACTATCATTACCCCTTAATTAAATGTCTTGGAAAAAGAAGTGGTTCTTTAATAATGTAAAACTTCATATTGTATTAAACCAAAAGTAATTTTTGAAAGATTTTCTTAAATATTCTTCTTGATTATGTAAAACACCATTTTTTTTTTATAAAAAAAGAATGAAATATAGTATTTGAAGTCATGTTTAATTCTATATTTGAAGTTTCAAGTTACAATAATAGGCTATTGTATAAACAAAAGCCTGTTTCAAATAATCTCAAAATATTTTGGAATATTTATTCATGGCCAGCTAAATGACTCCTTAATTTTCAGCAGTTTTTTGTATTTTACTTAGCCAAGGTCTTGTTTCATACACCAGCAATTTGCAACGTGCTTAATAACCCTTGGCTAATTAGGTCAAAGTTAATTTGGAGTGATTTCTGGTACTTTCGAATAATCAAACAGGTTCATGAAGCACATTATCTTTGACTCTATAGTTATTACATGTTGCTATAATCACTTCAAGTTTAATTATATATACATTATTACACCTTTTTGGGTAGTTGTTACCCTTTGTATTGTTTTGTTAAAATATGTTATTGTATTTCGTATCGTTTAATTTCATCGTCACATAACGACGCAAAGATCCATTTAGTATGATCGCATCGTTACCTTAATATATTCTTCTCATTTTTTCCTTATTTATTATTTAATATTTATATTTTATTGTTTACCCTACCTTTTATAGTAGCTTTACCTCATACCCTACTTCAAATTATGTGCGTACATTATGTAACGACGGAGAACGATAAAATCTATCCAAATACTGGATTAATCAAAAAATAAAATATGATACAATATAATACAACGCGATACATTATAAAATAATTAAGCACGTAACAACCCTCCAAATAGTGTAACAAGGTATATACACGTTGCTCATAACAAAGTACTAATTGCTCTAGTTTCCTCCACAAAAGAACAAAACAAAAAGAAAGTACTTAAATGATTATCAGCATATATGCCTCATCAAGTTTTTTAAAATGTTCATTCTAATTAAATTTTATAAAGATTCAACATTTCAAGAAAAGAATAAGAGCTCTTTTTTTTTTGTTGAGAAATTGAGGTAATGCCGCCTTCTAAAATAATAGCCTAGCAAATAAATATTTTTTGTATATTAATATATATACGATATACATAAAATATACAATATAATTCTGATATAAAAATAGTACGTACTTATTATATAGGAAAAATTACTTGGATGAGTGTCTTTTAATAAATAATTACTGATTTTAGAGATACTTTTTATTTATTACCATTTATAGCAATACTATGTTAAATCTGCAATATGTATTAAAAGTGAATTAAGTATGCAATATATATGTATTATAATTATTTTTAAAAATATATT
>JAJOOO010005746.1:0-52746 GCA_029582685.1 Solanum piurae
ATAATCAAGCGGCCCTTCATATTGCATCAAATCCAGTGTTTCATGAGAGGACTAAGCACATTGAGATTGATTGTCACTTTGTAAGAGAAAAGATACTCTCAGGAGATATTGTTACCAAATTTGTGCAGTCAAATGATCAACTTGCAGATATCTTCACCAAGTCCCTTACCGGTCCTCGTATTAATTACATTTGTAACAAACTAGGTACATATATTTGTATGCACCAGCTTGAGGGGAGTGTTAGAATAGAATAGGAAAACACAATCCTACACAAAATAGGAATAGTTTATAGTCTCCTATTTGGTAAGGAATTGTATTATATAGTGTCTATAAATAGGGTTCTCTATGTAATTATTAGAACAACAATTCAATCATATTTTTCTCATATATTTCTCACAATAATATTTTATTTTAATAAGTAGTTCTTAATTGAAATAAGCAGCTAGGCTGTTAGTTAACTTCTAATGGTACACCAAGACAAGGAAAGAAGAAAAAAGGCAACATACAAGCAGTCAGAGGTTGAAAAGACAATTCACCTCAATGTTATATTGACATATTAAGAGAAGTACAGACCAGGAGTTCTCTCTACGACATTAAGCAGTGCCGCAAACTGAGCTTTCATGTTTTTCTACCAAAAGCCAAAGCAATATCATAGGAACAGAAATAGAAGACACCAGCATGAGATTTCAAAAAAAAATAGGGTAGGAAATTAACTAGGAAATCGGAAACCTACCTTTTCAGCACTAGAGTTCTTGAGAGACAGATAGCAAGGATAAAATTTCATTGATGAAACTTTGAAGATAGGGTGACCAAAGTAAGATCCAACACATTCATGGTCCGTTATGACCAGTACATATGAACCTGAATGCAAGAGCAGCACACACTGGATCAGAGCAACCCTTAATTGATACCTATCAAATGCATAATTGATATTTCTCGTCCAACTTCTTTCTACCATGTTATGTCTTTTCAATCTTCTTTTGAGATAAGGATAATAGTCAAAAAATGTTTTTCAATGTCATGATAAAAAATTTCTTAAATTTCATAGTCCTGGTTTTGCTCAATACCTAAGATGTAAGATACCCATCAAATGCATAATTGAACAAGACCAAGACATTGGTATATACCTTGTTTATGTGTGTGATAATTTTATGGAACAAAAATCTTCAAGAGAATGAGCAACAAAGGGTACATTCTTGATATATATAATAGACATTTTTCCTGATAATGTAAAGATTTATTGATGTATGTCAGAGAGCTGACCTGCTATTGAAATATAAAAAACAAAATCCTGATCTTTTAGTTCTTCCTAAAAGTTCTTACCAGCCAAAAGCTTTAGTATGCCTATAACACCAAATATTTTATTAATTTTGGGAACACGAACCGAACTGCATTCTGGAACCTCATCTAACATAGCGAACAAGTACATATCATTAGCTTAATAAATAATTTAAGTCCGGAAGAAATTTATAAAGAGTAAAAGAAGCAGCCTATTAGTTTCAGACACATCCACGCAAACTGATCTCCAAGCACAAACCATAGGATCCATCAGTAGGCTCAACAACATACTGATCTGGAAATTCCCAATGCCGCATCCTTGTATATATAATTTCTGTGAAGGGTCTCCCTTTTCCATCATAATTAAAATGCTACAGACACTGAAACATAAAGTTGATTACCAAATCATCGCCTTTGCGAATCAATTTAAGTGGGATATGCAAAATATAGAACATACCAACACAAGAGTTGTAAACTCTGATACTTGCAACACATGTATGCATTATGCAGCTAGGTTTATACAAGTAATATATATGGATGTGTCAACATCAGTACACTCTGTGACATCCATAGCAATTAGTAGTGCAAACAGAGCAACTCTGTTATGTAAATAACAGAACAATGCAGAAATTATGTGTGTCAGTCCCGACGGATCCAATAAATATATCAAAAAATCCCTCCCTTTTTCTGAAGGGGACCGGGGATTATGTGTGTAAGTTCAAAGTCCTTTCTTTCCTCGGAAAATATTAAAGTAGTCCACCTTTTCAGTTTATTTGTTTTACTTTTCCTTTTAGTCCGTTTTAAAAAGAATGTTTTTTTTCCTTTTCATGACTTAAAGAACACAAGATTCAAAATTCTTTCTTTATTTTCTTTAACTCAATGTCAAGTCAAAATCAAACAAATAAATTGAAACTGAGGGAGTATCTCCTAGTAGTCAACAAGAAACTAATCCAATAAAATGGCAGCATATTGCAAATGATAATACTAGGTTCAGTTAATACTTTGCAGATGGCTCACATACATGAAGCTTAGTACTATTTAAAAAATGCTTTCCAAAATTTCAACTGGCGATTTAGTATGAAACCAAGTTGCAAGTAACAGCATTTAATGCACGCTACCAACTTCATATGACATACAAACCTGAGTAACAACTAATTGCTTGTAAGAAGCATCATTACCTGTTTAGTACCATCAACAAAATTGTTCAAGTAGATCGTGTTAGGGCATTTACATCCATCAGTGAGAACCCCCCAGGCTGTTCTGTGACCACATCTGCATATCAAACAACAATGTAGACTTTATAGTGGCATTGATCAACGAAAGAAAAAGCTTGAGGTCATAATAGCAATTTGTTGACTATAACTTTTTTAGTTGTATGCTACCTCCATCATGATCTCGAGATAAAGACATTTTAAGGGCCCGTTTGGCTGATGGAGTACTGACCTGAGACCAGAATGAGATCCAAATGGTGCGTATTTCATAAGTTATACGAGGATCAGAGAAGGCCTCCCACCCACCAACGAATAAAGCGTTCTTGCCAGTGAACGAAAAAAACAGAATGGAGGAGATGAGATTTAGGACTACTGAATGTAGATATGTCGATCATGTTTACCTGTCAGGTGTGAAATGTGCAGTACCTTTCTCCTGCTTGCTCGGAACTGTTCTCTTTCTGAATGATACACTGTAAGAAATTTCAGCAGCACAAAAGTTAAAAAAAGTCTTGTGTTGGATTAAGGGTCCACCTCAAAATATGCATTTCCTGGATATCTAGTTACACTGCTTTAGAAGTTATAGAGATCAGTGAGTTTTTCCAGTTATCAAAAAATCTCTCCCTTTTTCTGAAGGGGACCGGGGATTATGTGTGTCAGTTCAAAGTCCTTTCTTTCCTCGGAAAACATTAAAGTACTCCCCCGTTTCAATTTGTTTGTATTACTTTCCCTTTTAGTCCGTTTTAAAAGGTTTTAAAAGGAATGATTTTTTCCTTTTCTTGAAAGGAACACAAGATTCAAAATTCTTTCTTTATTTTCTTGAACTCCGTGTCAAGTCAAAATCAAACAAACAAATTGAAACTGAGGGAGTATCTCCTAGTAGTCAACAAGAAACTAATCCAATAAAATGGCAGCACACTGGAAATGATAATACTAGGTTCAATTTAAAGAATGCTTTCCAAAATTTCAAATGGCAGATTAGTATGAAACCAAGTTGCAGGTGACAGCATATAATGAACGTTACCAACTTGACATGATGTACAAACCTGAGTAACAACTAATTGCTGGTAAGAAGCATCATTACCTGTTTAGTACCATCAACAAAATTGTTCAAGTAGTATTATGTTAGGGCATTACATCAGTCAGCGAGAACCCCCTGGGCTGTTCTGTGACCACATCTGCATATCAAACAACAATGTAGATTTTATAGTGACATTGATCGACAAAAGAAAAGGCTTGAGGTCATAAAATCAACTTGTTGACTATAACTTTTTTAGTTGTATGCTATATCCATCATGATCTCGAGATAGATTTGTGCAGTTGGCATTTAAAGATCCCATCCCAGATTCTTACTCTTGATATGAATTTAATTGGTCAAAAACTAGTACCAATGTCAATGATGGTTATATAATGTTCGTTTGATTTAGGAACTTTGGTCAGGGTTTGAATCCTACTACATATGTATTTATATTAATGCACTCCCCAAAAATATGCTTTGCACTAATGCTGCCTTCATATGATACCATCTTCTTTTAGCAGAACAAGAAAGTTGTTACCTGACAAAATTTCCTTTTAAAACTGGAGTACCAGAATACTGGATGCTTATATCATCCCCATGGATGGCCCACACTGCAAATAGTTTTTAAGGTAATAGAATAAACAGGTCAAGATAAAGAGGCTTAATATCTATCCAGCATAGAAGCTTTAACACAGATATCAAAAAACTTCTCACAGAGTTTGAAGCTTTGGTCAAGGTTGAGTGTGAGCTAATAGTTTCTTCAGCATCGAAAGCACCAGACTTCTCAGTTGGAATTCAAGCATTTTCCGACCTAGCATGCTCTGCAAACAAACATCATCAATTAGGGAATCTGAAAGTGTGCTGAGAAGTTGAAAAAAGTGGATCCAAATGAGTTAGTTGGTACAGGCTTCACTTGTTGGATAATTATCCAGCTCTGTGATACTCCCTGTCATATTGGATTCAGGGGAAGAGAGAGCTAGATCATTAATGGATTGAGATTCCTGCACCATCACATCTGCATTGTTTGTCATCATTATATTCATTTTATAGTAAGCATAGAAAAGGAGCCACTATTAACCACGATGATAAGCTAGATGTACACAAGAACTAGCAAATTTCCATCAACTAAGTAAAAGACATCAGTTAGCAGCTAAAGCATAAGCTTAAGGGAGCAGAGAACAGGATATCCTTCAACAAATTATAGAGTCATTACAAAAAAGAGCGTATTCGCAAGTTTTTCCATAAATAACACAAACGAGCTTCAGTATTCTACATTTTTCAACGGTACACGAAAAGGGAAGTTCTTAACATGTTGGTGCACTACATACTATGGCTACCAGAGCCACCATCGAGGATATCTTCATGTGAAATATTGATTATCTCCTTTCTGATGAGTTTTGGCTCCGCTACTTTTAGAGTATCTTCTGATAGTGTTGTCGTCACAGCTATAGATCTGCAAGTAAGTCAACATAATTATGAATGTAGAAAAAAAGGAATCAAAATGATCACTAAAAACAGAGGCAAAGAGGTACACTAGAATGATGCTGATACAGCTTACTGGTTCAGTTGACAGACGCAACAAATGAAGGAAAGTTCAAGTAGGGTTGGTGATATTAACAACTTTGAATGAGTGTACATAGTCCAACTATGAGTGTACATTGTCCAACTGTATAAAGAAAAAGGCACTCAAACGCAAATACCTCATTTTCGCAGCTTTGGCAGCTTGTACTCCAGCTAATGCATCTTCAATCACAATACACTGTCAACATACAGGATTATGATAATGTCTACCAAGGTCGACAAACAGGACACTGATCTACTTAACACTTACTTCATCATCCTTGAACATGAACCTTCAGCAATTCATAATGAACCCCCATTTTTATATCCATATTTAGAAAAACTGTTCTGACTGATAGAATGACAATTGAGCATCTCTTTTCCGTCCAGAAATATAATTTTCAACATAAAAGTTGCCAGTATATTTATCGAGTTTGTAATATCTTCTTTGCTTAAATTTTGTTTTCCAGTTAGCTTCATCTGATTATTACAGTTACTAATGGATAATAATGTAGGGAACTCTCAGTTAAACAGATTTGAATGTAAGTTTCTCATCAGGTTAGTACCACGTACTACCCACATCTACGTGTCTAAAAAGAAAAAATTGTGAGGGGTGGTAGCAAAGCAGCATTGCACATCCTGGAAACTACCTCACTAGTGGGAATATCAAGAATCCGTGATGCAGCCAAGAAAATATCAGGAGCACGCTTCAAACTTTTAAAGGCATCAGCAGATACAATTGCATCAAAACCTGTCAAATCAAACAAAAAGGATATGAGGTCAAATATAAATAAAAGGATAACTAAAGACAAAGGCAAGGGAGGCAGGGAGGTTTCAATCATTTCACTGCAAACCTGCGATTTTCATCCGAGTTGTACACTTTAACCTCAATAAAAGTACTACGTCCTTGCAAACTACATTATAAACCAACGCATAGTGTGTGTGTGTTTGCATATATACCGTGAAGAAATGGACCTTGAACATAACTCAACCACAAAAAGTAAGGGGCACGCCCAGGACTAGAAAATCTAAGCACGGAAAACATAACACGGGGGATCAATATTGAGAAAGAGAAACATAACAATAGGGATTGAGGGATTGATGGGTATGACTGTGATACCGTGTAAAGAAACGAACCGTGGGCCTAATTCAACAACAAAAGTTAGCTCATAAGGGGAGGATTGCCCAAGACCATATAAGAAAATCACAACCTTTGGAGTCTGAGCACCTGATTCCATGACTAACAGATTCATTGTGTCAACAAAAAAATTTATGTCCAGCAATTCCCTTTGCAGAAGTTATACCAAAAATCGCCAAGTGTCTCAGGAGTAGATATCAGGTAGTTCTTTACAATAAAACATATCTATACTGACAATTTAAATAAATAAAGTTCTTGCTATGTGTTGATTCAGTATAATCCAGCTCTGTGATTCTCCCTGTCATATTGGAGTCAGGGGAAGAGAGAGCTAGATCATTAATGGATTGAGATTCCTGAACCATCACATCTGCATTGTTTGTCATCAATAGATTCATTTCTAGTAAAGCATAGAAAGGGAGCCACTATTAACTACAGATGATATGCTAGAGGAACACTAGAACCAGCAGCTTTCCATCAACTTAGTAAAAAACAATAGTTAGCAGCTAAAGCATACAGCTTAGGGGAGCAGTGAACAGGATATCCTTCAACAAATTATAGAGTCATTACAAAAAAGATCTTAGTCGCAAGTTGTTTCATAAATAACACAAAAGAGCTTCAGCATTCTACATTTGTCAATGGTACACGAAAAGGGCAGTTCTTAACATGTTGGTTAACTACATACTATGGGTACTAGAGTCACATCGAGGTTATCTTCAAGTGAAATAGCTCATCTCTTTTCTGATGAGGGATGGCTCCGCTGCTTTTAAAGTATCTTTAGATAGTGTTGTCGTCACAGCTATACATCTGCAAGTAAGTCAACATACTTAAGAATGTAGAAAAAAAGGAATCAAATTGATCACTAAACCAGATTATAAACCAGATTCTTCTTTAGCTGGATTGATCTTACCCATATAACCCGGATTCTTATTTGGATTTTATCAACTCTTTAGTCTTGTGATAGACCTTTGGATTTGTCAGCTCTTTAGACTTATGTTTTTGTTATCTTTTTATGAGCTGGCAATCTCCTCCTCTTTTGTAACTATGCATCTCCTTGATGCCTTTGTGATTTATAAGACACTTCATCAAAGAAAAAATTGATCACTAAAACCAGAGGCAAAGAGGTACATTAGAATGATGCTGATACAGCTTACTGATTCAGTTAGCAGATGCAACAAACGAAGGAAGTTCAAGTAGGGTTGGTGATACCAACAACTTAGCTGGAGTACAAGCTCCCAAAGCTGCAGAAATAGTTTTTATTTTTTCAGTTTCAAAAAAAAAACTCATTTCTGCAGCATTGGAAGCTTGTACTCCAGTCTCCAGCTAATGCATCTTCAATCACAATTCACTGTCAACATCGAGGATTATGATAATGTCTACCAAGGTTGACAAACAGAACACTGATCTACTTAACACTTCAAAACTTCATCATCCTCGAACTATGAACCTTCAGCAATTCATAATGCACCCCCCATTATTTTATATCCATATTTAGAAAAACTGTTCTGACTGACAGAATGACGACTGAGCATCTCTTTTCTGTCCAGAAATATAATTTTCAACATAAAGTTTCTAGCTTCATCTGATTATTACAGTCATTTATGAATAATGATGTAGGGAACTCTCACTTAAACATAATGTGAATGTAAACCTCAGTGATAGATTAGTTAACTAGAAGTTTCTCGTCAGATTAGCATCACATACTACCCACAGATAAGTGTCTAAAAAGAAAAAAATGTGATGGGTGGTAGCAAAGCAGCATTGCACATCCTGGAAACTAACTCACTAGTGGGAACATCAAGAATCCGTGATGCAGCCAACAAAATATCTGGAGCAGGCTTCAAAGTTCTAAAAGCATCAGCCGATACAATTGCATCAAGCCTGTCAAATCGAAGAAAAAGAACACGAGGTCAAATATAAATAAAAAGATAAGTAAAGACAAAGGAGACGAAGGCAGGGAGATTTCAATGATTTCACTGCAAATCTGCGATTTTCATCCGAGTTGTACACTTTCGCTTGTATAACCTCAATAAAGTACTATGTTCTTGCAAACTACATTATCCACCAACGAATAGTGTGTGTGTGTGTGTGCGCGCATATATACCGTGAAGAAATGAACCTTGAACGTAACTCAACCACAAAAGTTAGCTCATAAGGGAAGGATTACCAAAAATCATACAAGGAGACACCCACCCACCCCACGCCAGGGGCGTGCCCAGGACTAGAAAACATAACACGGGGAATCAATATTGAGAAAGAGAAGCATAATAACATGGATCGATGGATCTGACACTAATACCATGTGAAGAAATGGACCATGGGTCTAACTCACCCCCAAAAGCTAGCTCATAAGGGAAGGATTTCCCAGGACCATATAAAAAGATCACAAATTTGAGAGTCTGAGAGCCTGATTCCATGACTAACAGATTCATTATGTTAACAAAATGTTTATGTCCAGCAGTTCCCTGAGCAGAAGTTAAACTAAAAAGCCAAGTGTCACAGGAGTAGATATCAGGTTGTGCTCTACAATAAAACATATCTATACTGATAATTTAAATAACTAAAGTTCTTTCTAGGTGCTGATTCAGTACAATTCATTGTTTCTTGAATGAGGAATGAGAAGCAACTATTCACAGTTAAAGCACATTCAATTAACTCACATTGTTATTGGTAAACCTGCTGCAGCCAAGTTTGCATTAACTTTAATCCGGTCAGCACTAAATGCAACAGCAACTTTGAGACCGGTCTTTTTACACTGTTGTACCATATCACCAAATTAATGAAAAGTAACAAAAACAGAAAGAGCAAGAACATAAAGTCAAGTTCCATCACAGGTTATACATACCTGAGAGACAAGTTCAAAGGCACCAGGGAAACCTATGCCAGAATTTGGTTTTGCATACTACGAATGATTGTCAGTTTATCAATAAAATTTTCAGTTCTGGGGTCAATTACCATGACTAAAGGGAAGGTGCTTTGAGAGTAGATATTCGTAAATATATGAAATTACAATCACCTTTAAAAGATATATCTTTAAAAACCTCTTCTTTGCAGCCTCGGTATCAAATCCTTCAACCACGCTTAGCATAAGCAACACCACCTAAGAAGTTTGCTTCACCTGATATATTTCGAGGGTAAAGGAAAATGAAAAAAGGAGAAAAGGTCATTGAGAAAATATGGCAAAGGAACAAGGTGCTACACAATCAAAAATTCATTTCCTAAAGGATAGTAACATCATACTAATTTTCTTATCACTTGGAGTCGAAAAAAGATTAACTCAAGATCAAATATTTTAACCATGTATTTGGATCAAATGGCAATTAACATGATAATCATTCAAAAGAACAAGTTTCATAGACAATAACAATGGTTTTGTGGGTACAAGTGTTTCTCATGGAGAAGGACACCTAATTTAACAGAATGAATGAACAATTCACATAAGGCCTCGGCTAGCTATGTGAATGAAAGTAAGCAAATGATAAAATCTACAACCAGAACCGAAACCTATTATATTTGAGGGAAAATATTTGATGCTTCACAAAAATCAAATATTCAAATGAGATGAATGAAGGTTACCAGTTTCTTACATAACAAAGTTCCCATGGAGGGGACTGGACAGAGATTCTTGATAATTCTTTTCTTTTATTTTTCTTCTTTTCCATATTACATGTAGCTAGCCTAATCATCACGCCATCAAATTTATCGGCATGCCTTTAAACAGAATGACCAATGGCTGAGGTAAAACCTTAAAAGATATAATGAGAGCAATTTGAGAATAACATTGAACCATAAAAAAAATTGCCCATTGGACAGATGCTTTACACTTTATCCTCGACTTCTTAAAGCATGATATCCAAAGAAGCTAGCGAAGTCAACAAAAACACCCAAAATTGTCCATGGTTCCCAAACATATAAATCAAGAAACTACTTCTCAATCAAGAACTAGTTGGTGTTGGTTCAATTGCTCAAGAACCAGTACCCTGAATTAGTAGCAATGATAATTTCATACCCATCTTTCACATCATAAACTTAAAAGAAAATCAAGAAGGGAAAATACAAATAATAATGTGTACAACCAGAACCGAAACCTATTATTTTAGGGGAAAGAGATGATAGTGCTTCACAAAAATCAAATATTCAAATGAGGTAGATGAAACTAGTTTCTTTCATAACAAAGTTTCCATGGAGGGGACTGGACAGAGGTTCTTGATAATTCTTTTCTTTTGTTTTACTTCTTTTCCATATTACATGTAGCTTAATCATTACTTCATCAAATTCATCAGCATGCCTTTAAACAGAATGACCAATGGCTGAGGTTAAATCGTAAAAATATAATGATGTCATCTGACAAATAGCATTGAACCATAAACATATAAATCAAGAAACTACTACTCAATCAAAAACTAGTGGGGGTTGGGCAATTGTTTCCAAAAATATGAATCAAACACTTGGAAGAAAATCAAGAAAGGAAAATACAAATACGTACTATAAGCAGATTGACAAGAAACCTTTCCCCAAAAGTTCAAAGAAGGGAAATAATCAAGAAATTTCCAATAAAGAGAGTATTCAAGAAGAAGAGGAAGAATTTACCCACAAAGTCTTCAACGGTAACTTGAACGCCCACAGCCGCTTTTCTTGATGATTTTAAAAGAACTCCACGATTCTGAAGGCTTTTGAAAGAAATTGAAAGGATAATTTGGATGTTGAGTTGAAAAGTGTGGCGAGTTTGGGTTTTCCATGAGTACACGCAGGCAGTGTAGAGGGTGTAAGCCATTTTTCTCTCTTGTTTGGTTACAGACGCTTCCATTATATACTGGGAATGCCGTTGAGTTCCGTGAGATTGGACTATTATATCCTTTTATCCGCTTTGGAAATACGCGGATAATTAGAATTTATTTGTCTTAATTATGTGATGGGTTTCCTAAAATTAATTTTCTATTTCTTAGATAATACTATGAAAAAATGGCATGAAATCACGTAAAAGTAAAGGTTGAGAAATAAGAACGAAAAGAAATATAAATAATATAAAAAAACATACTTTTAGAAAATAATAAAAATAAAAAATACATTAAAACGAAAAAAAATAAAAATAGACATAAAAGGAAGAAATTAAAAAGTAATTAGCTTGTAATTACACCATGTAATTATCAACAATTCACAATCTCCCTTATAACTTACACGGTAATTACATGGTCAACCAAAAAGGACAAACAATGTAATTACACTAAATTCAATTACAATATGGTTTTTCAAACAGACCCAATGTTTTTCAAAAAAGTCTGATTTTTTAAAATGGATGAAAAAAAATATTATATTAATTTAAGGGAAATTTTTTTTTGAAAACATCTTAGGATGAGGCAACTCTCACTGCGGCTAACATTATTCTACAACTAGTGAAATTATCCGCGCTTCGCGCGAGAATTCAATATCACAAAATTTATGCTTATGTTATTAATAATAATGATAAAATGTTATAATTTTCATTTTTCTTTACATTATTAATGTTTGTTACTACGTGATCTTGTATGTAAGATAAGGATGAGGTAACTCTTGCTACGGCTAACATTATTCTACAACTAGTAAAATTACATGCGCTTCGCGCGAAAATTCAATATCACGGAATTTATAAAATAATATTTAAAATCTATCCGTCATTAAAACTAAAACACTATATTATCTTACATACAAGATCACGTATTAACAAACATTAATAATGTAAAGAAAAATGAAAATAATAACATCTTATCATTATCATTAATAACATAAGCATAAATTAATAACTGTAAAAATGCATATCAGGATCGGTAACATAAGCATTTGTGCAGAAGTAGAATAAGAAGATGTTCAAAATTTTCGTTGTTTTAAAATGAGAGGAAATCCCTCTATTGGTTAGAAGACATTTTACGGTCGTCATAGACTACAAAGCAAACAATCTTATATTTCGTCTTAAAAAAGATTTTGCATCTTCTTTTTTCATAACAAAAAAACAATATTTTCTAAGCAGAGATTAATTCATAAACTAAACTTCATCTATTTTTATTTATTTGTCTTTAACCTAACTGAACACAAAGTTTAAAGTTACAGAAAAATGTAAATTTGTCAAACATCTGCATAATGTCTTAAATATGTCATATAGAATATTAAAATAAAGAGATGGGAAATTAACAAAAACTTATTTTTTTTAAATATACTGAAATACGTGTTTAGACATAAGATTTCAGATCATGATTCCAAAACAATGTTTGGATATGCGATTTGAGTTCATGATTTCAAATTGAAAAATAAGATTTGGAATTCCAAATTGGGATCTCATTTTTTTTTAAATCTAAAACTTGGCCTAAAACACACATGTTCGAACTAAAGAGTAACATTCAAACTCAACACTAATAAGGTGAAACACTGATCCCTACCAACATACATTACTTGTAGAGATGCAAAAGTGTATTGTTTTTACACAATCTGTGGAAACTTGCCATATCCAGAAGAGCACATGGACCCTTTTACAAAATTTGCAGGCAGCTTTTCATGTGCTTGCACACAAATGCTGCTTCTTGACACGCTAGTTTCCAAAGACTAGAAGCTATATACATCTTCAAAACATCATGCTAAGCTTGTAAGATACTTACAGATAAAGAAAGCTATACATATCTTCCAAAACCCACTAAGGTAGCAACTGAAATCGACTAGGCAAAAAAGCCCCAATCCATCTGAAATATGGGGTTACTTGTCTTACCATTATTCGGTATTTGTACAGTGGACTCGATAAAGGATGCATCAGGGATAATGTTGCTTCCAGTATCAGCTTGCAAAGTCATATGATCAATTACTGATGGTGCACCAAAGTTGATCATACTTGGGGCCAAACTACTCTGCAAGTTTGGATTTGTTGTAGTTTCCTTGTTCTTATGCTGTTCATAAGCAGCCATTTCTCGGATATATCTTTCCTTATCCAGCTTACTTGCTTCAATATAAGGCTGCAAAAGTTAGAAGGAAACGATGAACAAGGAAAAAAGTTTTACTTCCCACTTGTTACATGGAGCAATGTAACATATAAGAAGGAAACATGAATGCTAAATTGATACATAAGAGTACATAAATGGCCAAAATTATGAATATGTAATTTAGGAGGCATATCATTTTAAATCAGCTAGCAACTATATGATAAGTCCTTCATCATACCTCTTTGTCATTTTCAGACAGAGTCTTCCAGGCATTAATGGCCATATCTCTGATTTTCTTAGAACCATAACTCTCCCCAAGTACTTTCTTTTGTCTTTCACATTCCAACTTGACATACATCTGATATGAACTCCTTCCTCTTATTGGAGCACCGGGGTCTTTCCTCAGATATCTGTTGGTTGATGAACTTTGAGATTTTTGCTCTGGTGTCTCTGGCCCTACTGAAAGAAAAAATTATGATCAATTTGAGTCATGACCTAAGAAAATATGACGGTGCCTGAGGTAACAAACTCAAATTTGAGGTTTAGTTGGACAGGCTAGTAACTTTTAAGACACTGCAAGGACTGGTATCAATTCACGACTCCTCAAAGTAATTGCATGAAGAGAAACTTAGATCCAAACAAATAGCACACGTCTGAATGGAACATGCCAGGATAGATACACACCTTGGAAGGTTATTGATGACTTCTATATGGAAGCAAATAAAATCTTCTACTCTGTATTTTTCTTTTTTTATGAAAGAGGTAAAAAACATCTATTATGTATTGCTGCAAAGATTAATCTTGATGCCATGTGTGCCTCATTTATCTCCTGTTCTGTTTTCTTTTTGGCTAAAACATGTATTCATCCAAGGGAAATCATGCATGTCATATACACCAAAATAGAATGAATCTTTGGCATTTAAATCACATGCAACCGAAGAGAAGATCAAGAGTGATACAAAAGTAGTTCAAGTAAGCTTTTGAGGTGTGACTTTATTGCAGGAAGTGTCTTTGTATAACAAGTCTCTCCCACTTTTTTTTGTCTAGACAAGCCTGGTAATATATATTCTAAACATTGCATTATTAAAAATCTACCAATTCCTTTTCACAGTTAAGACCACAAAAATAGCAATTCCATAATGTTAACTCTCTACAACTGTACAAATTTAGGCCCATCCCCAGCTTTATAGGACATACAGCATGAGTGTGTCCATTGATGGTCTAAACTTACTTGAAAAGTGACATTCCGATGAGAAGTTCAGAAGCTTAAAGATTTGTAAGTCTCTGAGATAATGAAGAATAACAAACCTGTCGAAACTAGGCGACTATCATTCTTGCACTTCCTTTTTTCAACTGGACAGTCCCTATCATTATGGTGCAAAGTTGCCACGGGAGATGACCGATCACAAAATTTCCTCTTCCCTGCGGAGTCATCTGACCTATCTGCAGAACCTAAAGAAAGACTATAATCTTCAAACAAAGAGAATTGATGGAAAACCAGTCACACACAAATTAGGTGATTGAAAAATTCAATTTCTAGTAACCATAGACCTCCAAACTTTCAACAAGAAAGATACCTTTTACTGGTTCTAGCCTAGCAGCATCAGAAACTAGACTAGGTGGTTGCATGGTTCCTTTTTCTCTACTTCGATAGTAATACAGTTGCTCAAGTTGGAGAAGGAGATTTTCGTACACCTTCTGAAGTTGAGTTGGGAACATTGTGATATTGCTTTTCACATGCAATGTACATGCAACTTCACCCCACATAGCATCCTTAGTGACCTAAATATTGCAAATCAAGAACTCATACTAATAGTGGGGAAGTCATATGCATATTCAAATTAAGTCTGCCGTGCAGTACAGAGAACTATAGCCATCAAAACAGTTTGTGAATGATTTCACTCATTCTTCAGCATTTCCTGGTTATTTTGTTATATGCACTTTCATTTCACATAACTTGGAGGTTATTTTCAGAAGACATTACACAAGAAATACACCGAATTGGCTAATGATCATAACTCCTCATATACATTTTTTTATGAGGGATCATGATCCGATTTCCAAAAAAAATCCAATTTACCTTTTTTTCTTTTCTCAGTTGTCATTTTCAAACAATGGAAACATTCCTAATGCTTCAGAAGAAGGAACATCAATTCACTCAACCAGATTATGTGAGGAAAATGACATGTTGTTGGTACTGAGATAGGCTACAATTAGTACGGAAATAAGAAATCTGAATCTTTGAGCCATAGTGGGAAAAAAAATTACCTGATTAAATCCACCTCTTTTAATGACTTCTTCATAGAAAAGATGCAAGTCCAGGTTTGTTTGTCTTAAGTTAAAGCTGCATATATAGAAATAACCTTCCTTATATCGGAAATTTCATCTCTCAACCAACTTTCAAGTTTCAATATGCAAGCTTATAAGCCACCAAAATTAATACGTAATTTAGTAATTGCAAATTACACCAACCTTCGAGATCAAAAGTAAAAAATATCTATCTATCTAATGCTTGGGTTGAGATTACCTAAAATCAACTTGGTCGAACTTCGAGAAATTTATACTTCTCTCTCAAAAGCATTCATATTCTACCGTGGATAATGCAAGTGGCAAACAAAGCTCGCTAGTAGCTATAGCTAGTCATGAGCATTAAGCATGAATTTGAAAATGAACAGACTCTCGACCTCTCAGAGGTAGGGTAAGCTCTGCGTTCACACTTCACTCTACCTCCGCAGATCCACTTTGTGGGAAGGTGGGAATGGGACTACACTGGGTATGTTGTTGATATGGATTTGAAAACGTATATAATTATAAAGTCATTATTTAGACATTTTTAGGAGAAAATGTACTCACACTAGACTAAGCCCAGAGGACTCGTTCAGCTTGTTAAGTTTTTCATAGAAGCTATCCTTCCCATCATAGTAACTCTCTACGGCCAAATTCTGCATTGTGCACATATCACCGGAAACAATAGGCGACGAGAAGCCGCATGCATAAGTTCCGGCACCGGAAAACTTGTCGCCGCAGTGGATTTTCTTCTCCATTGTGACGGTATGGTTCTCCTCTGCTGCACCTCTTCTCCCTCTAATTTCCAATGTGACTGTTTTTTTATGGGGTTCATCACACATCGTACACGTATGTGGCCCCACTTTTAGAGAACTTGGTCTGACGTGAAAACATTGTGGGGCCGGGGGCGTACATGTGTCATACATGCAAAATCAAGAAGACATCAACCGGTTGTAGTGGGTATCATACAAATCTCATCCGTTGCTAATTCCACCTGTCTCGTAAGTATATTTTTGTGATTTTTAGTTTTAAACTTCTTCTTTTCTCACTCTGGTATTCGGTACTCACAAAATTTGAGTAAATTCAGATTCACATCGAAAAGTTTCATATTAAGAGTTAGGGGTGTACAAAATCGAACTAAACTGTAAAACGAGTCAAACAAAAAAAAAAAACCTGACTAGTGGTTTGGTTTGACTTAGCTTGGTATTGAGAAAAAAAAACCCGACTATACTTGGGTTGGTTTGATTTAAACTAAAAAAAACCAACCCGAGACCAAACCAACCCGACATTATATATATAATTTTAAAATTTTATTTTATACATAAAAATATTTACTTTGATATAATTTTTAAATATTTCTTATACTTTTTCATAGTTTTTATTTTTTTAATATATTATTTCAAGTTTGAAACTTATAATTCTGAATGATCCAATAAAGATTATAGTCCACAGATGTTGGTAATTATAATAAAGCTTAAATCAAAATCAAATTAATACTAATGCAAAAAAAGAAAATCAATTCAATACTAAGAATGACAATATTATTGAATATTTGTTCTTTAGTTTTACATTGGTTTAGACAATTAAAATATATAATTTAATCTTAATCTCTTTTAATATTTAGTCATGTAACTAATACTTATTGAACTTATTTTAGCATGATTTAGTACTTTTAAATTATGATCATTTTACTTATGACTTGTTAATTTACAATATTTGTTTTACGCGATTTCATTATTATTATTTTTGTTGGATATTTTAGTGTCATTAATCATATCATATTTTGTGTTATTTTTTTAAGAAACACCTTAGATAGTTGTATTTTGGTAGGACTAAAGAAATATTTGAAGTACATGTAAATTATATGTTTGTATGAATACTTTACCGGAAAAACCCGAAACAACCTGAAAAACCAAGAAATAAAAAAAAAACCAAAAAACTCCGAGGTTGAAAAACCCGAGTTTTATTGGTTTGGTTTGATATTTGAAAAACCCGAACCATCCCGGCCATGTACACCCCTGTTAGGAGTAATGTGCTTCCTATTAAAAATGATTTCATATTTAAGAAAATTCAAACTCTAACCGGGGATATGCATCGATCGGTTCGATTTGGTTTTATATATTATCAGTTTGATTTTAGATTTTTAAATAGAGACCTTTTATATATGTTAAACAAATTACCAAATAAATAAGATATTATTTATTTATCGGTTTTGATCCTTAATGATTCAATTCTCGATTTAATCAATAAGAAAATATTTAAAAAATAAATACACGACATCTCTAAATGTAACTTTACAAATGCTCGTAAAATAGAAACAATAATAACAAACATAAAAAAGAACTATACAAGTGTAACACAAAGAGAAATTAAGAGGAATAGGGTTCTTACTTTAGATTTTGACGTTTTGTATATTATGAAGTAGTAACTCAAAGTCACTGTGAAATGTGAATTAAAGGCCAAAGGATAATGTCAGTAACTAGTAAGGTATTGAAATTAATATTTAATATTTATGTACAAGTAAAAGTCATAAACTATTAATCTTAATGGGTTATCGGTTTACCTAATAACTCAATATTAAAAATCAATATCGAACCGATCAATTCTTTTTATAACACCATTAAAAACGTTAACTCAATAACCCAATAACAATAAATCAAGAACATTTTTTCGCTTCAATTTATCGGTCGGTTCGATTTTTGTACACTTCTAACTCTCACATTGAAAGATACTTCCTAACAAAAGCGACTTTGTATCCAGAGAAACTCGAATCAAATACATTTAATTAAGAATGAATTAGTATTGCGCCACACGAAAGACTTCTATTTGCATAAATGTCAATAAATGAAGAACACCACAAATAAGAAGATGTTTAGATTGACTTAAAAGTTGGTCAAACCTACTTTTAAGTTAACTTTTGATTTTTGGAAATGTTTGACAAATATAAAAATAACTCAAAATAAGTAAAAAAATAGATTTATAATAAATTAGGAAGTGTTAAATATTTAAAAATAACTCTTTAAATATACCTCTACTTTTTATTTTTTGACTTAAAAAATATTTAAATTTAACTTTTTATTCTTGACTTAAAAACTATTAAGCGAATCCAAATGGGCTATAAAAACACGATGAGGAAAGGTTCAACCATTCAAACACAACATAACATCCATCTTTTCTTTCGATGTGGATAAAAATACTTTATTTACTATTAATGATTTTTATTGTTACCTTTTATTTAATGCCTTTTTTTTTAATTCTTTCAATGGATTTTGCCATATGTGCATGATTGATTATAGTTTTTAAAAATTCAAACTTTAATAAGTAATAGTTAATTATGTGTATCATTTTTATTTTATTTTTTGGAAAATTATCATATTAAAAATCTGAAATATTTTATTTACTTATCCACGACTCTTTTTTATTTATAGCAAAATAAATGAAGATAATAATAATAATAATAATAATGATACAACTCTTATTGTTTTAACTTTTTTATTCTCTAACTATTAAACAATTACTCATAAAAATAATAAAAACAAACTTTATTATTTATAAAACACCTTTAAGACCTGGTAAATATATTTTTTGTCTTTCAAACTCTCTTAGTGAGAACAATTTTGTTCTTGTTAAAAAAGATCAAGTGTATGAAATTAAGGACGAATAAAAAGAAAAATCATGATGGTTTATTAACATTTAGCTATAGAATTTGAAATAGTTGAACTCAAATATCTGATACCAAATAAAAAATACTCAAATATAGAATACCAAATTAAATTTTTTTATAAACCTTTTACTTTATAGATGTTATTTTATTTTTTAATCTTATAATTCCTCCCCTCCCATGCGTCAAATAAGTAGAATAGTAGGGGAAATTCACACATTCAGCCACAGTTAACGGACCAATTGAACAATTTCTGTAAGGAACAAATATTAGTGACACCGTCGAACAATAGTTATCACTGTATTATTTTGGAATATTTAATTATATTTATTCACTTTATGAAATTAATGAATAATTTTATTATTAATTATAATTATTTTTTTGATTATATTTTTCAAGATACTGTATTTATTATATTCGACGAAGGATTACCTTTGATTTATAATTTTTTATGAAATATAAGTATGGTTGGACAATGTAGTAGCCAGCAGTTTCCAAAAGTTTTCATCAAGTGGCACACAGCATTGGAGAAAAAGATAAACACGTCAGCAGCAAATTTCTGGCCTCAAGGCAATCCATTTGTGTCGAACAAAAGGCAATCCATTTGTGATTAATCCGCCTCCCCACTATTTCTCTTGAAATTTCCACAAATTCACTGACCACACATCTCTCCAATCGAATGACCCAAATCCAAACCCTAGGATCTCGCCGGAGCTGAAGACTGCATGAGTAGTCACCGAGAAGAATTACCGTGCTTCAAAGCAGTGAAGCAGTTTAATAAACAATGGTGGTTGTTGTTTCTCACGCTCAGCCTTGGTCCGCCTTCCTTACTCTCCGTCAAGCTCATCTTACCTCGTCGTCTTCTTTTAGAATTCGACCGTTAACTCCTCGCTTTCGACCGTTTACTCCTCGCTTTACCACTCAAAGGTGCTATGCTTTTCCTTGTAAATTGACAATGTAAATGAATGATTTGGTACTGTGTTATCATGATCTGACTGGTTCAATGCATTAGATGAGATCCTGATTAAGTGGATTTATGCATACATTAGTGTCATTATGATCTAATTTCCTGTGGATTGTGAGTAGTGATGTTGGTTCTTCTATTGTGTGGTCAGGTAATTTTACCAGTAAAGGAAGCAAGATCACCTATAACAACTTACAATTACATATTTTGCTATAATCATGCAACAAATATAATATGTCATGATAAAGCACACTAAGATACTACATTACCCTGTTTATAACAATATTAAAATATTCATTACTATATTTATATGAACCACTTCCAAAAAGAATGAATGAAATTGAACTTTGTCAGTACCTATCGAGTAAGGCTGAGGTATATAGCGAAGTTGTCACTTCTAGAACTGTAGGAGCAGTTCAAACTTGGGGATCCCATATTATAGGAGTGAATGTAAGTCTCATTGACATTCAATCTTATTATCATTTGTGAGGGTGTCGTGATGGTTCAATTGGTGCTAAGGGTGAGTTGTGTAATGCAGTTTCAATGACTTCTTTATCAGTGGATTACAGATGAAGTTAAAGCTTTTAAAACTGTTTGGTGCATTTTGCTTTCAGTGCAGTTGAATTGTATATCTCAAGATAGGAGTATGCTTTCGACATTATTGCTGGATGAACTAGTGACTGGCTTCTCTATTATGTATATTTACAGCCTTACAGGGTTGAGCAGGATATCTTCATATCATATGATTTTCATAAGTTGGTCTCTTGTTTCTAATCGGAAAATATATCTTGCTTTGCGATCCTACTTGTTTGCAATTTGTATGGTCCAAAGGAAGAGGCTTAACTCGTGTGTAATAGTTTTTATTGTGTGTCGCATGCATGCATACAATACATATACATGTACACCCACACATATGTGGGTGCATATGTTCCCCAACTATCTTGCAGTTGAAGCATAGTTACTGTTGTTGCGCACACACATATGTTACAGAATTGAAGCAAGCAGTGGTCTCAACTCTTGGTGTTATTCAGCAAGTGATGAAGTATTATCACTAGAATAAATATTGCATGTTTACTGGCAGGTAGCTTGTAGACTGTAGTTGACAATAATGATGTTCAGTTGGTTTTACTAACTCCAAATCTGCTTATGTAGTACTGCAGTCTGCAGAAAAAGCAATGTGATGTGAGAGTAGTTGATTATAATCTTTATCCAAAAGAATCATGGATTGTCATTGCAATTTAACTGTGTTCCTTTCAATGCAGGCTTGGAAGTCTTAACACTAGATGTTCCATAAATACTGACGTCCTAACTGACATTGCAACTGATCAAGAGGTTCGGGATGATGTTGCAACTGATGATTGTGCCTGTACTATACCTGTTCTTCATCTCAAATCTGATATTCTGGAAACTGAAGCACTAAATCTGCTAGCCAAGGGCACTTTTGTGGACACTCTCTTGACAACATTGCCAGTAGGATTTGTTTTGATAATTCTGCTCAATCATTCCTATTGCCCCTGCTCCCGTCTAACTATCACTACTGCACTTTTGATTTTTCTATTGTTGATGTTGAACAGGTCTTATCAGAGGAGGAGCAGAATATTATTGCTGCAACTCCTGCTCATCCAGCAGGGTTATACGGTTAGTCTTTCCCCTTAAGTTGGGTGGCGTCTCATAGTGTAGTGGCAGAAGCTTAACTTATGTCTGAAAGTGCATGAGTTGCTGTCTTCTATATTCTAAAATGATGATATATGCTGAATCTCAACCTAGTTTGGAATTTACGAAAGGATACTTCTGTGAAATGCCAATACCTTGAGTATCTATAGAGGTCCTCTGAAAATTTGGACAATGAGGTTTGGACATAAATATATACTCCCTCGGTCCCAATTTATTTGCACTTTCCGTTTTTCGAGAGTCAAACAGTTGAAGTTTGACCGGCAATTTACGCATGGAATCTTCAATTTTTTAGTTATATATTTATAAACTACGTAAAAAGTACTATATAAGTCACAATAATTAACAATTCAAAATATTTAAAAGATGTATGAAAAATTTATGGTCAAAGATAGACTTGTTTGAATCTCGTAATCCGAAAAGTGTCACATAAATTGGGATGGAGGGATTAATATCTTTTTTTTTCAGAATTGATACTTTAAATGGACTATTTAGAGAAACAAAGCAATGTGATTGTACAAGCTGAAGATTTGAGAACTCCAACTTAAATCTTTTATCTTCAGTAACAGAATATCACTGGACTATTTTCCTTGTCATTTTTTCTCTAGATGATAGAGCTGACTGTGCTATACTTTTGCTTCTGAGTCATTGTACTCAGCTCTGTTTTCTGCATCTTCTTGATGTTTTTAATGATATCCTTTTACTTCATCACAAAAACAGAATATCTAATGTAGACTATGAAAAACATACTTAAAAAATTAACTAGGCTTCAGGCCACCATACTTGATTGGATTGTTCACTGAATTCTTTCTGTTAGGGTGAAGACCCCCACTCCTCCTTTTCCCCTGGCAGGTCAGGGAAGTTTGTTTGATGAGTAGTTTGACTTTGAAAACATGACCAGTTAATCATTAGTTGCATTATGTCTGTAATTCATAGTTTTATAGATTTCTGATGTCAAGTGCATTCAAACAGCTTTATATGCTAGTTGCCTGGCTGGGTATATGGTGGAACAACTTTGGAATTTTGCCTCGCCTGCTGCCATTGCGTTGATTCATCCTAGTCTTCTTCCTGTAGCACTAATGGGTTTCCTTGCTAAGGTATTCATTAGTAAGTGATACAAAAGAATAAAGGCTAGAAGATAATTATTTGCCTTACTGTTTTTGTACAGGAGGTTCCCAGATTATGTACCTGCAAGCACCATCGTAGTGCTGAGTTGCTTATACCAATAAAATACTAATTTTCCAGTTAATTTTTTTTTAACTTACATCCCGCTTTACTTGTACAGCTCGCTGTAATTGGTGGAGGTCCTCTGGTTGGCAAACTTATGGATCACTTTCCTCGGGTTCCTGCATATAATTGTCTATATATAGTCCAGGTATTCTTTTCTATATGTGTTACTAAGGAGAGGTGTTGGCAACAAAAATTTCTCGAAGTTCTCTAATACTTCTATTCTGTCAGACAGCTGCCCAGTTGATGTCTGTTGGAATGATTATACATGGTCATACTCTTCATCCAACGTCTGCATCATCTTTACTTTTCCGTCCTTGGTTTATTGGGCTTGTTCTAGTGGGAGCTGTTGAGAGGCTATCTGGGTTGGCATTGGGGGTTGCAGTGGAGCGTGATTGGGTTGTTTTGGTATTGCTGATTGAACTTTGTTTTGTCCCCTATGTCTCACTTTTTGACTCCTTATCTGTTCTTAAGCAATTTTCTAATTTAGTCTTGTTTATACAGTTAGCTGGAACCAATCGCCCAGTTGCTCTTGCTCAAGCAAATGCTGTTCTAAGCCGTATTAACCTTTTATGCGAGGTAATAGCCACATCAATTGGAAGCTTTTCTTCTGCCTTCTTTTGTAGCATAACGGATATTAGTGATCAGAACTAGTATATTTTTAAGTATATTAAAAAAATATCAATATTTTGTTTCTGTATAGTTCAGTTTATCAAATATACTTTACTTGGATTTTGTAGTGATAATCATTTAAGTTAACAAAGTTAAGTCTTTTATCATTTACCTTATAATTCTCCTTTTTGCGGAATACTGTAGATTGTTGGAGCAGCATTATTTGGCATTCTTCTCTCTAAATATGAACTGGTGGTATGCTTAAAAATTGCTGCTGGTTTGATGATGGGGGCACTTCCTATTGTGGTAAATCTTACTTCTGGTTCTATTTCATCCTGTGATTTGAAGTTTAAAGCACTGCATAGCACTCAGATCTGATCACGTGTTTACTAGGTATCTCTGACATGGCTAACCAACAAGCTTTCCTCTGGTGTTCTTGACCGTGCTGTGGAAACTTGTTTAAGTTGTTCCTTCCCGTCTTCACTAAAATCAGAAAATATAGGTATCTTCTCTTGTGTTCAGTTTTGTTGAAGGTGGAAATAGATTTTACTTTTATACTAAACCCGTTGTTTGTTTTCAGTGGGAGTGGGTCTGGAAGCTATAAAGCATGGATGGTTTGAATATATTAGACAACCCGTTCTTCCAGCAAGCATAGCTTATGTGCTATTATATTTCAATGTTGTTCTTGCACCTGGTGGTTTAATGACAGCATTTTTAACACAGCAAGGTAATTTCCGGATTCTAGTCTCGTGATATTTTCACCTTCAGATTTCTGGCTGCTGTGACATACTGGATTTTGATAAGGTAGCTACACTTAATAAACCTACCAATGGCTATAATGATAGCTTTCTTGATGTCTCTAATCACAATTGCATTGGCTATGATGAGGTAAGGATTGTCCAAGCTCATATAAGGAGATAAATAATTCCATCCACAGTTGTGGGGACTCTTAACTCATCTTATCACTTAGCAATAAACTAGTATCATAAATTCATAAGCGGTTTCTCTTACCCTCATAATGCACCAGAATACTTCTATATTGGCCTGATTTTGCAAGTGTAGGAAACTGTTTCTCTGTGTATGGTGCCTTGTGCAGTTTCACGCAGTGGACTGGTGTTTTCACTTGGTTTACTTACACATACCACCTATTTGGTTGTTTCTTTGTGGATATTTTTCTTGTCAAATTATGAGTGCTTCAAAGAATGTGGTGGTCTTTTAGGTGTAAATTATGTGCTAACAGCTTTTAAATTCAAACAGTTTGTAACTCTGACTGGCACATATCCTGTAAACAATCCACTCCATCTTAAAATGTTTGCAACTAATTGACCATTCTTTGTAACTTACAGTAACTTGCAAGGGTTTATACTGCATAACTCCTGTATGACCTATATGTTTTCTGTAGTCTGGAATTAATAGCTCGGAGGAGAACTACACTTCCTGCAAAAGCTTTCAAATGTAGAATCAGGAGCTCATCAATGCTTAAAAGAGCCTGAAATTGAAAGTAGTGACCACTTTATCTCAAATGTTTCACCACTCTAACAATTTCAGGTTTAAATCCATCTATTATTGGGGGCTTCAGCGGATTATGTGCTTTTGTAGGCGTTGCAGCCACATTTGTGTCTGCAAAGATGGTCAAGCACCTTGGCATCTTAAAGGTTGGCTCTACTTTGTATACTTTATCTTGTTCTTGTCAGAAATAATATCGTCTTATCATTCACAGTCTGGGTTAACTCTCATGAATTTTCAATATCAGGCTGGAGCCGCTGGCCTAGTATTCCATGCTTCGCTTCTGACCACGGCTGTTGCTGTTTATTGGAGTGGATGTCTTTCTCAGCAGACTCCCGTTTTCTTTTTCTTGGCTTTAGTTGTAAGTTCACTGCTCTTACCTTTATTGCTTTCAATGAGAATTTTGTGCCGAACCATGTCTTTTTTATTTATTTAAAACTTTTGTCTCCATTGATCATTGATGTGCACAAAGTTACAATTTGAGTTTGGCATACCAATCTTTGTACTTGATCATTGAGTTGACACTTCTATTGTTAGCCTAACAAAAATAAACAGAGATTATACATAGCATCTAGGGGGAGGGGGGTATCTATATAATGTGAGGTGGTTTGGCTCTTTTGATCCTAAAGGACAACCATGTCTTTTTATTTGCATTTAAAGAGGTATATTCAACAGTGCTTTATCTTTCAACAGATTGCTTCGTGATAGTTTCATTGGCATGTTCTGCAACTTTTATTATTTAGTGACTATAAAGATAATCTGATATTGTCATCTAGTTTCATTGACACTATCTGGTACGTTTATCATTTAATAACAGTAAAAATGTTATGAAAATGGTCAATTTTTATGAAGGCTCATATTGACCTTTACACAGGTGTTGTCAAGACTGGGACACATGTCCTATGATGTCATCGGGCAACAGATTCTACAAACTGGAATTCCTGCATCTAAAGCCAATCTTATCGGAACAACCGAGGTTTCTGTTGCGAGTTTAGCAGAATCAATAATGTTAGGAGTTGCAATAGTTGTAAATGATGTCTCACATTTTGGATTTCTAGCGACGCTTTCCCTTGTATCCGTAGTTGGGGCAGCATGTCTATACTGTAGATGGTTGGAAAATCCGACAGATACACAAAGAACTCTTTTCTCTTTTAGCCCTCATTTATGAAATGCCAAAAGTACATATGTAGCATGGTGTTTTAGTCATCACATTGAAAGTTACATCAACAACATACCCCATTACAGTCCCCCAATGAAGTCGTGGGAGGGTGGGGTATACACAGACCTTACCCCTATCTTTGTGAGATAGCACATTGAAAGTTGTACATCACAATAGAAATGCATCCAGGCCTTCTGTAAATTAGTTATTATATCAACTAACATCAATGCAGAATTTTATATAGAAGTTGAGTACTCATTTTAAGTGAAGGAGTAGGATCCGTCAAGTTTCTGTATGGATTTTTCGAAGTGTTTGGGCATCTGTGAGATAGAAGCTTTTATCTCTATAATGGACTATTTTATGCTGCAGATATTTTCTTACCTTCTCTCGCCATCTTTAAGGCCAGTAATTTCTGTTTTGTGGATGTGACATCCTGGTAAACCTCTCAATTTTCTCATGTGCAGAGACTGCTAATATTAACAATTAACACGCTCACTGAAGCAAAAAAAAAATTATACTTATCTGCTTGAGTTACCCAGTTTGTGTGATTCCGTGCTATTGTATAGTGAATAGCATGTCATGATCTGCCATTTAGGTGAGAATTGGAAAACTAATTATGCCCAAGATATCAAAAATCTGTACATACACTCAGGCCATATGTGAAATAGTCATTTATCTTTAGCATAACTAGTACATCTGCTCTATGTCATTTCTAAAGTATGGACAGCATAAAGATGAACATTGAATATATAGAAGCAGTTCTTTTTCTGTCCTCTTCATCTTCATGTGCATTATATTTCTTGTACCATATTTGTAATTTAACTAGATGATTTTATTGTTCTTTTGCACCCACGTGAGTCGGTATCAATGGTCCAGTAAGGACATACTAAACAGAATTTTGAATTGGTTTTCAAATTGTCATAAGTAAATGTTTGTAGTTATATTTGATTGGCGCTTTAAATCTTATGTCTCACAACAACGTGAGTGTGTTTTTGAGCCATATATATTATCATCTTGTTAGTACTAGTCTCTATTAGCTAAACCATCAACTCAAGTCTGTCTGTTAAATAGCGTAACATTTAGATCAGACCAGGGTCTTTAATTGTTGTCTGGCAAAGTCTAGTACATGACAGCTAGTAAAATGAAAATAAAATAAAATTAAACTTATAGCACTTCTATCATAATTCAATTCAAAAAAATTAAGCTGGCACTGAGGTACTATGGCTATGGTGGACCATTGTTGTAGTAATCAAATAATGGGATAGAAACTTCTCGACATTAATCTTAGCATATATATAAAGTTGTTAAAAACTAGTTGAACCTTTTTTAAAAAAAATAAAATACTAGTAGTACTTTGTTTGGGTTTCATATTTGAAAACGAGGCTACTTCGAATGTTGCAAAAAGTGCACAAAACAATGTGTGCCTAAATTATACATTGATAGTAGCAAATAAGAAAGAAGAAGAGGTGCTTTGGTTGTTGGGTCACGAGTGAGTTTAGGGTAAAGGGTCAACTGCACGTACCCGTTACGCTGTTTCTGCACAAAGATTCCAATTACTAAAAAACTTAACTCTCTCGTTGTCTACTTTAGACTTTGTACACACCTCATAACGAAGAATAATTAATATGAGTATTTTATCATACTATTCATATTAGTTGATGTATAGTGTTAAATTTTATAAATGCTTTGGAGTATAGTGATTAATATTGAGAGTAAAAAAAATGGAGAGAGAAGCTGAGTCGGGATGAGAGAATTGTTTCTATGCTTTTCTCAGATAATGCGGATTAAGAGTGAAGCTATCGCGCCTAAGACGATAAAAAAAATTGAAATATTGAACTGGATGAGTAGTGGTCTTTTACTACTACATATGAGTACTATATTTCCACAAACCCCAATAACAATTAACACACTTTCACACAAAAGTACATATATATTATATTCTGTTAATATATCGGACAATGTTTTGGTATCTTCATGTCGAGGAGTTGCATTATATTCCAAATTTATCGCTTCAAAGTATAGTGAGAATCAAAGACTAGTCGATATTAGTGAACTGTAAATCATAACGATATTTAATTAACATATTTCTTTTCTTTTTAGAGGGGAAACTCTTGGTAATTCGATTTTATTTTAAATTCATGATACGAGTTCTGTCTCTTATATATCAAAGTATTCTTTAATTTTATAGTCTTAATCATGCTATATGAAAAATTATAAGTAAAAAGCTTGTCAAAAAAATAAAGGAGATTTTTTTCTTAAAACATAGTAAGACAAGTAAATTGTAACGGAGAAAGTACCGAAACATTTTTCATTGAATAGTTACTTCAAGATCATTAACTATCTCTACTTGTGCAGTATATAATTATATATTGAGACACAATATTTTAAATTCGTCAATTTTTTAATAATTCTTTCCTTTTAAATAAAAAATTGCTTGAAATAGAAGTTTGTGTATTGATTTCTTTTTCCTTCTTTAATATTTTAAAAGTTGATTATCTTTGTTAGTTTTCTTACTAATAAAGAAAACAAAATTGTCAAACAAATACAATAGAGAAACTTTTATGGACCAACAAGAAAAATAGTTAGTAATATAGTATATAGTCAAAGAAAAGATGGAAGATTAATGAAGATAAAAAGGAAAATAAGATGTGTAATGTAAGTGTAAAGCGATGCATAAATACTATAGCACGCATCCAATCTATCATAAATGGTTTCCCTTGATACGATTGATGTCTTTCACTTTTCTTTTCCTTTTCTATCTATCTATCTGTCAACTTATTAAATTTTTTTATTTTTAAAATAATATATATTCCAATTCACATTCACAAAAGAAAAAGAATGGAAAAAAAAAATTAGTTTTTGGACAGTGGTAGAATTGTTTTATTCTTAATTTAAGGTTTCAAGTTTGAACCGTGGATATGCGAAAAAAATTTGGTTAGGAGCGCCACCCCAAAATAAGTCATGTCGTGCATGATCTGAATTTAATCGAGACTCTAATGTGGATTCTGAAGATCGAATAAAAAAAAATAAAAGGAAAAGTCAGTGAGTCACGTGAATCAATGCACTATCATCATCCATTTATATACCAAATATGAATTTAATATCTATATGAATCAAACTTAAACAGTAGTTTCTTTAATTGATACTATCGTATATTTAATATGTTATGTTATAGTAGTAGCTAGGTTACCTATCTTATTTATTCCATCTTTAATGAACAAATGGAGTAGTATTTTCTGTTTTTTAGATGAACGGATTGTGAAAGTAGTTATTAATTTATTAATGCAGATTATCTTTTGCTTTGAACTACTCTTTTTTTGGTATATGAATAAAAGTTGAACCCTATGCACACTCGTGTATCTTAGTAATCAACAAAATTATCAACTTAGATAAGAAATTTCTAATTTGAATTTGTGAATTTTTATTTTTTTTATTAATGAAAAACACTAGCCCCAAAAATGAACCCTACCTTATGCAAATCTAAATTCAATAGGATTTTAATACAAATATGGACTAACACTAATTAGTGAAAAATCAAAATAAATAGAGTGCCATGAATTCTCAGCTTCAAAATCCATCGAGGTAAATTAAAAATAAATAAAAATTCCAGGCACAACGTTATCCAGTATCGTGTTGATAATATTAACAAATATATTCAGTATATTTCATAAGTAAAATTTCGAAAATGATGGGCAAATAGACGATACTCTTAATAAATTAATCGAGATACACATAAATCAACTCGTAGATATACTTACACTTGTATGTAAAGTTATATATATATAATCGCCCGTGTTTGTCGCGTGCACTGCAGAAACATCTTTTGGTGTGTGTGTGTCTGACCATAAAACAATGCACTACTACTAATATAGTGCAGAGTTTAGGGTTTTCTTGTCAGTAGTCAACAAACTTGAGTTTCATTACTTTATCGTTTTTAATAATATATCAAAAAATATTATCTATTTTATTTTCAACAATAGTTACTTATTTGATTATTTCCTGAATTATTTTTTAAGATCTAAACTTATACCTCAATTAATATGAATTTGAAATAAAAGTAAATGAAATAAGTGAGTACAATATTCAGAAGCGAATCTAAAATTTCGAATAGTTTATATAATTACATATGTGGAGTATGATAAAGTAGGTTTATTTGAACCCAAAATTGTAAACCTAAACTCAAAGAAAGGTGATGGATTAAGTGATTAGAATTTGATTCTTGAAATCATTAAATTAAAATTTTGAACTTACAATAAGTTGGAGAATCCCTCAATGATGTCATAGATAAAACTGTTTGTAATTGTTGCTACATCCTTGGTGACTCTATAGGAAAAGTTCACCTATAACTGCTGAGTAAACTATTTTTTGGTTTTCTACGGTGTATGCAGTACATATTAAGCCCTTGCTAAATTTGAATCGTACCCGGCAAGACTTATTTGACAGTGACAATTTCAATATAGTTTTTTTTTTCATATTTAGCTCAGACTCGATATTTCTAATTAAGGATGAAGTAATCTAATGACTACACCACAACTTCGATTCCTATAACACCTATAACTAATATCCTTTGTCTAACAATACTTGTCCATTATTGACTCTGCTCATTTCTTAATAAATTATAAATAGAAGGATAAAATGTAATAGAGAAATGATTATAATTAATGATAAGGATAAATTAAAAACTAAGAGTAAAATTATCTATTGATTTTACAAAGTTGATAAATATTATTAAACATTCTAAAATAATATAATGGACAATTATTGTTGAATAAGGGAGTAATCGCTCTAGCTCTTCCCCTAAAAAGTTTGTATATAGTACTCCCTCCGTCCACAATTGTTTGTCAGGGTAAGGTCATGCACACCCCTCAAGGAAAATTTAATACAAGGTGTAATTTGACTAATATAACCTTACTATACCAAGAATACCAAAAGTCCACATAACTTTTCAATTGAACTACACTATCATTAAGGGCAGAAATGGAAAAAAATGACTAATTATTTCTTGATTGTTTAAATTGACAATTAATCTTGGACATTTATTTTTAGTATATCTGCCAAACAATTGTGGACGGAGGGAGTATTGTTTTAGTGTAGTGAATTTAACTCTTTTTAATTTCCATCCATTAATTAAAAGGAGTATTCCAGTCCTACGCTGCAGCTATATTTATAGCCATTCAGCATCTTTTCAAAATGAATGATTGGTATTTATAATTAGCTAAAGTTTAAAACACCTCTTAAAATAGAATAAACACATCTTACATTTGTACTTACGATAGTATACTCCCTCCGTCCCAAATTAAATGCCATACCTTTTTTAAGAAAAAGAAGTTAAATTGATTCGAAAATTTTACAGTATTTTAAGTTGTGACTTTTCATGTTATTTTAATTTTCTTTAAAAGAATGTTATTCAAATTTCATACAATTTAACTTGCGAAAAATAAAATATGATAACTAATATAGAACGAAGAAAGTACCTTATTTCTCTGTAAAAGTGTTTTCTTCATTATAATGCAAACTAACAAAACCAGATATTACTACATACACCGAACGATGAATATTAGTATTTCTTTTATTTCAATTTATTGTGATAGATGTATAGTTTAATTAAGCATGGAGTTTTTAAAAATTGGAGACTTCAGAAACTTGTAAATTTATAGTTTATTTTTAAGTTCACTTTTACAAATAAAATAATAGTCCTAGTTAATATTTTAATGTCTAAATCAAATTAAGTACTTAACTAGGATGGTTCACTAATTTCAACTTGATAAGACAATCGACAATAGCCTAATCATCATCAATTATATTTCAAATCCCACATTTTGATAAGACAATCTCAGAGACACTTGGCATCTTACAAAAAACAGGTTAATCAATGTATGGTTAATTATACACTTAAGGGGTTGTTTGGTTGCAGATCAATTTCATTCTCAAACTTTTTGAAAATTTTGAACTGAAAAAGATGTCACTTAACTTTGGATACAGGAAGTAGTAGGCATCTAGATAGACCTATATATTCAACGTCATGTAGACAATTACTATTTTTTTATTACACTTATTTAAAAGAGCTATCAAGTTGTTAAATCGTACTATGAAAGTTCGACAAAGAATGAAAATGAAGGTGATGAGGAGTTATGGCGTTCAACTACCAATTTCAAGGATTAACTTTTAATCCACTTTTATTTATCTTGATGATAAATATATTGACACGATAAATTCAATATAAAATGCTATATAATTAGTGTGTTATCTCCAAATGACATAGTTCAATTGAGTAAGATCAAAACTAAATATTTAGAGCAAATGCCTGAGGTTGGCGTGAAGATTTCAAGCAATTCCACAATGAGAATCTCTCTCATAAAGTAAAAAGGAAAAAAAACAATTATTTTTATACGTATTATGACGTCTTTTGGGGGAGACTTGTATTTTTAAGACCATCTCCAATCCATATCTATTTTACTCTCCATTCTCTATATTTGGAGAGTAAAATAGAGAATGGACACTCCAACCCATCTCCAAATCATCCTCTATTCTTCAAATTTAGAGAGTTGAATAGTACTTCTCTAAATTTGGAGAACTACTATTCACACTCTCTATTTCACTTTTTTATTATTTTATTATTATTTCTATTACTTTCTAATTGACATATTATTTTACATATAATTCCATTAATTAAATATCTAATATTCATAATTTTTTTTAAATGTAATATAATATTTTTAAAATATATTATTTTATTTTATTATTAATTTTTATTATAAAAAATACACAAATTTAAAATGGCAAGATGAAAAAATTTAATTTAAAAATACAATACATGATATAATAATTTAAATACAAGATAACAATTTAATATAATACATAACATAATAATTTAAATACAAGATAAAATACAATACATAACATAATAATTAATTGATCACAACAATAATTTAGAAATTCAGTAGGTCGTTTTCAGATTTAGAAATCCGGTAGGTCTACAATTGTTCAAACTATTCGTGATCCTCATTCCCAACAGAAGAATTTTTTCGCGATGAAACAGGAATTGTGCCGAAAAAATGTTGAACATGCATTCGGAGTTTTGCAATCACGTTTTGCAATTATTGCAGGACCGTCGTGTTTTTGGAGAAAGGAAGTGCTACATGATATAATGAATACATGTATTATACTGCACAACATGATAATTGAGGATGAACGTGATCTCAATGCACCAATTCAAGATGTCGTAGAGGCTCCAACTCCAACTATAGAAATAGTGGTAGATGAAAATCTTCGATTTGAACAATTTTTAGCCAGACATAGAAAAATTAAGGACAAAAATACTCATTTTGAACTCCGTAGTGCATTAATAGAGCATTTATGAGAGCAATGTAATAATTTTGAAAATTGAGTGTTTATGTAATTGTATGTCACTTTTATTTGAATTTGTCCCCTAATTTATGTATTATATTATATTTTCTTGCAATTTATGTTATTAAAAAATTTAGAATAAAAAATAATTGTATATCACATTAAAAATTATATAAAGTAATTATTTGGGAAAAAAGAAATAAAGGATTTATATTATGAAATAAGAAAATAAGAATGAAATAGAAATAATAATATAATATTGAGGAGAGAGAAAAAGATTTATTTTTAGAGAGTAAAATAGAGAATTGAAATGGAGTTGGTTGTCTGAAAAAATAGAAAATTCTATATTTAGACAGTAAAATAGAGAATTGGATTGGAGATGCCCTAACTAAGAAAGTTTGGAATTTATTACTTCTAGCCGGTAGTAATAGCTAGGTAATCTACCAATTTTAAAATAAGTGATCGTTTTAACTTTTTTTTTATTTTCTTTAAAACAAAGTAGTAACGTTTAAAAAAGGAATTAATCTTCAATAAATGAAGTTTCATATCATTAAAATAACTTATTCCTTCAAAATATTTAATTAATTAGGAATAAGTTAATTAAAAAAATTAAGTACTTATTTAAAAAAGAATCTATAAAAGTTAGTACTGGAATAAAGAGAAGTGTAAAAGATGTAAAAATAGAGAAAAAAATTGCAAACTTTAGAGGGGGAGGGGAAGAGCACCCTTCCCATTTCCCAAAACAAAAGAAAGAATTAGTAGTGTACTTATTAAGAGCACAAAGTCCAAAGTTTGCCAAAAACACCTTGAGAAGGGACATTTTCTCTTAGATCCACTTCACTAACACTTACCTTGAGAATTGAGTTTACATCAAAAACTTGGCAACCATCAATCCCAAGATTATCTTCTTCACCAACAAACAAAAATGAAACATATCCACACAATATCAAAAATAATCTTTAACGAAAATTAATTCATTATATCACCACTAAGTATATAGTTTTAGCGATAATTATCATCCTTAATAAATGTCTTTAACTTGAATTCTATAGCGATATTAACTAATATCAATAAAAACTTTAACATTTTTTTATTAATGTGCATAATTATTACTCCCTCTGTTCCTAATTACTTGTTCACTTTTTCTTTTTTAGTTGTCCCTAATTATTTGTCCATTTTGACAAATCAAGAAATGACAATTTTTTTTACCTATTATAACCTCAATTAATTACTTTGAAAAATATAGAACTTCTTGAAAATATTAAGTTTTTAATTCATCAACTTCATAATTAATAAGGGTAAAATGTTAAACTCACTATGTCAATCATTATTTTTTTAATAGGGGTGTCAATTTAAAAGTGAACAAGTAATTAAGGACAGAGGGAGTATCATTAAAAACTATTTTTCTTACCGTACATAAGGAATCATATTACCAATTGTTAACTTATTTGAGATGAAAACATAGATGCTTGCTATTTTGTGTTTTAATTTACGTGACACATTTGATTAAAATGTTAACCAAAAGAGGTTTGGCATCATTTCCCACAAAGCCTCCATCATTTAGAGTTAGACAAGTGAAAAAGTAAAGAGAGCACAAGTAAACAATACAAGCAATAGACATGAAAAACAACAAACAGAAAGATTCAGTCATCTCTCAATATATAAAAATATAGGTAGCTAGTAGGTGTAAATAGTAAAAAAATGAGTAATTTTCTTTACTGATTATTAATACTACTAATAAATATTCTTTTCAATTCACTCACTCACTCACTCACTCACCCCCTGTTGTTGTTGGTGTCACAGTGATTTGGACGTGAAAGCACCCATCTTTTCATGTCTATTTGACATTGATAGTTGACATGTCACTTGCCTTGTTCATGTCCTCTTTGACCCTTAATTACTACTACTAGTACTACTACTACCTCACCCCACCCCCACCCCTTTTCCCTTTTTTTCTTTTAAAATCTTTTTTCTTTCATCAACATTTTGAGTTCTTCAACTTTATTTTAATTTAAGAAGACAGAGCAAAAGAAATAAAATAAAAATGGGATCTTTAGGTGGTGAAGTATCATTATCATTACCATTACCATTACCATTACAGAAGAAGAAGCCAATGTGGTTATATCCAAAGGTGATGGGTGTTCATCCTTCTGAGAGATGGGGTCATTCTTCTTGTAACTCTAATGGATTTGTCTATGTTTTTGGGGTAAGTTTTTTGGTTTCTATATTTGCTTGTTGAGAAATATTGGTTGGAACTGTATATATATTTATTTCCTATTCAAGAAATGGGAGTTTAGTTTTGTCATTGCTTCATGTTACTGTGTAGTTATATTTTTGGTTATTAGAAACTACTCTTTCTGAAGTTGTACTTTTGTTTTCCTATATATATATATATATATATGTTAGTAGTATGTATCTATTTGTTTCTTCTTGTTTATATATAAATAAGCAACTATATATGTGTGAATGCTGAGTGATGCATTAAAATATTTTGCTTTAGGTTATGTCTATTCTGCTTTTTTTAGATTTTGAGTGAATTTGTTGATGTTCCTGACAAATAAGCTTTTGCATCACAGTTTAGTTTTTCATGACCAAACATGTACTAAGGCCTTTTTTATCAAGTTATTTTAAAGATGTAACTCAAATTTTCAACAACTCAAGTAAAAAATTTCATTGTTTGGCCACTGTTCTTGAATAGTTTTTTGGGACTTAAATGTTGCCTAAAACAAAACAATTTATGTTAAGGCGAAACTTAATCTGTTAGTATTCATCAAAAAGACTCATTAATCTGAGAGCTCTTGGTGCAGTGTTAATATGTTTAGACAAATTTATGTGTGAAATGGTTGAAATATTCTAGTAGTTAAATATTACCTTAATTAAATCGTATTTCTCTGTTTCAGGGATGTCGCGGAGGCTTACATTTTAGTGATGTACTTGTACTAAATCTTGAGGCAATGGCTTGGAGCATTCTTGTGACAACAGGGCAAGGACCGGGGCCAAGAGATAGCCACAGTGCTGTTCTTGTTGGTCACAGGATGGTGGTATTTGGGGGTACAAATGGCTCAAGGAAGGTCAATGATATTCATGTATTGGATGTCAGGAGCCAAGAATGGACTCAACTCGAATGTCAAGGCAATCCACCTTCCCCTCGTGAAAGTCACACGGCTACTCTCGTTGGTGGTGATAAATTAGTGATCTTTGGTGGTAGTGGTGAAGGCGAGGCAAACTATTTGAATGATTTACATGTTTTGGACCTCAAAACTATGAGGTGGTCGTCTCCTGAAGTGAGGGGTGAAATGCCTGTTCCTAGGGATAGCCACAGTGCTGTTGCGATTGGTAATAGGCTTTATATATATGGCGGAGATTGTGGTGACCGATATCAAGGTGATGTTGATGTGCTTGATATGGATACACTAATGTGGTCAAAGGTACTAGCTTCAGTCTTCTTCTTGATTCACAGTCTGGATGTAGAGTAAATATTGTCTACAAATTATGTTAGATGACAATTGGTTCTCTTTCTTACCAGCTGGATGTTGTTGGACCGTCGCCTGGTGCTCGAGCCGGTCATGCCTCTGTGAATTTTGGGTCAAAGGCAAGTAACTGATGCTTTAGCCTTTGAGTAATTAGGCTCTTTATTTTTAGTATATGTAATGCAAATGGAGTAAAGCTTTATTTTTCATTGAGCAATCCTCTGGAGAATGATGTTGAAATTCGATGTTCTACAGGTATATGTGATTGGTGGAGTTGGAGACAAGAAATACTACAATGATGTTTGGGTTCTTGATGTGATAAATTCTTCATGGACTCAGCTTGATGTAATGGGCCAAAAACCCCAGGGGCGATTTTCTCATACTGCTGCTTCCCGGAACACGGATATTGTAATCTATGGAGGGTGAGGTTTTCATATCAGTTGTGGTCCATTCTTTCCTGCCTAATCCCAGTAGATCGTATAGCTTTAAATTTTGTTTCTTCAACCTTGCAGGTGCGGCGAGGATGAGCGACCACTCAATGAGTTACTTATTTTGCAGTTTGGAGTAGAATATCCTAATGGGACTAGCAGCTGCTTATCTGGTGGCAGGGTTTCTGGAAATACAAGTCATTATGATAAGAAAAGATTTCTGAGAGAAAGAGACAATTGCTCGGTATAATAGACCGAAACCTTGATTCCTTTCTCATAAATTTAAACAATTTAAGATTACTTTTCTGATTCGTATAAATTGATTTGGCAGGAAGCTATATGTAGGGGAAAGAAGGAAGATATACAAATGATGACGGAATCTCAAGAACATGAGTTCGTATCAAAAGCAGCTTTTCGATTTAGTTCTGGTAGGTTATGAAATGATTTTGTCATGTTAGCAGCCAGTAGTTTCAAGAAATGAAGTAAGCATGACTAACTTATAACTCTCATGTATTTTGGAAGACACATTGCATCCAAAGAGGAGAAGAATGAGTCACAATTCACACATATTTAATCTGGAGTCAGATCAAGAAGAAGATCAGTCTCCTTGTCTATCTCAACGTTGTTCTCCTCAGTCCCAATCCGATGTAGAAATGAGTACTATTAAGCCAGTCTCTGGTTCTGGAACTGCATCAGATCGGTTTCCTTTTGCAAGGCAGCAACATTTGATCCCTAACAACTGCCAACCAAACCTGAGGAATGTCATAGCAAGGAATCCTCATGATTTGCAATTATTTCGAGAACAACCAAATCCGTCAAACTCATCAGGACATGTACCTGCCGTTCTTATGGATAAGCAGGAAGTGCAATGCCGATCCTTAGAGCCTGGAAGATTCCACAACTTGGTACGCCCCGTTCAAGTTAGCAAAATTTTGTTAAGTCATTTACTGTTCATTGTAGCATTTTCCAACTTTACCTTATGTCTCTATATATAATGTACTACTCAGATTGGAGCTGAGATCCGGGGAAAAGTCGATGGAGCATTTGACTCTGGTTATCTAATGACTGCCATTGTTAATGGAAAGATCTTTCGAGGTGTTCTGTTTGCTCCGGTAAGCTCATATACCATTCAATTTAACCAAATTGTCAATTAGTACCTCAAACTCATCATCCATTTGATTCTTCTTATAAAAAAGGCACCTGACCTAGTACCACGAGGACCCGTCCTTGGTCAGAATCCTTCACCCTCTCCGGGACATATTGGTGTCAACTATGCAAACACACACGCGAATCATATAAGTCTGGGTTGTCGTAGGCAACCTCAGCAGTTGGTGCAAATGCAAGTTCCAGAACTCGGACGACAGAGCATAGGTAAAGTACCAATTAGAAGATCAACATCATCAGTGATGAGATCATCTCATCAACTAGAGAAGGATACACAGAAAAGAAGTGAACTTGAAGGAGTGGTGCTCACTCTAGGAGGTCCAGGATGTGGCAATGCAAAAACTTAAATTAATGATAATAATAATAATAATAGAGAATTAGAAAAATCTCATGAGTGTGTGTTTTTGTACATGCTAATTAAGGTAGATATATTATTGGATCCATTTTCTATGTATTCCTTCCAATCTAATTTTGTTAGTATTAGTTTAGTCTAGTAGTACCTCCTTTCATCTAAAGCAGACATGTATCCCTCTCTTTCTGTAATTTCAAGCAAAGTTTTGCAAGGTGAATATTTCTTTTTTACCAAAAATATGCATGTGAAAATACAAAAATATTTTAATATAGCAATTATTAGACAAGTTTTTTTCTTATCTTCCAAAACTTATGGTCACATAGGCGTATCCAAGAGGGGTTACCTAGTTCATCTGAATTTATGCTCTCCTCCCGAAATCATATATAGTAATGTTATATTTTCTTAAAAACATTTAAATATAGATGTGTGAATTCACACTCAAAGTATCAAAAAATGTCGTGCGATGATGATTGATTGCACCTTTCTAAGTGAGGTTAGAAATATGAATTTTTTATCTATCTTATTTTATTTTTAAAAAAAAAATGGATGACACCTCTCTGAATGGTTTTGATAGATAAAAAATAATTTTGGACCTATAATTTTAGAATTTTAATGATTTCAGTGAAAGAATCTAAATATCAAATCGATCAAAGTTTATATTTTAAATTCACCTTATCGTAATAATGTGTTCATCATCTCAAAATCCTAAATACGTCTATGCTTATGAACTCTCAAACTACAATTTATAATTAATGTAAGATATAAATAATAATAGTAGTATATTTTGAGATGATATTTAAAATAAATAAATTTTGAGAGTCAATAAGTAATGTAAGATTAAAAAAAAAAAAAACTAGGGATGGAGGTGATATTTTATGTAAGTACTCAAGTACAATTTTACCTATACGCAAACATTAACAATTTAAAGCCAAATGACTCGAACTCATCACTTATAGGTCATATGGAGATGACCGATGAGTGTCTACTCAATATCAAAGCCAAGTGAAAGGAAAAAAATTAAAATTAAATAGTAATTCAACGTAAAACTGTGAAGAAGTCAAAAGACCTCTCAAATCTTAACCGTACTACTTGCATGTGGCATGTAAAAACATGAAGAAAAAAAAATAAACTATTTATTTTATCAAATAATTTATATCCATATAAATATTCATGACTCATTTTAGAATATAAATTATAATTTTTTCTAATATATTCTTAAAATTGATGATATCAGATAAATTGAGACGGAAAAAAATATGGAAACACTGCTTTTTTAACTCAGTGACTCACAGAGACATGTCCCATCTCTCTCTCTCTCTCTTACTAATAAAGCTCCCGTGCCTCCCGCGGGATTTTGCTAAAATTTCAGTCATTCTCAGCCGTCTGATCTTTTTTCCAACGTCATCTTACCACCGCCAGATTTACTCTGATTTCAAGTACGTTAACTCAAATGTCTTTTCAACATGACATGTACTTGACTGATTTTTTTTATTTTTTTAATTACGTCATTTTAGGTACTTTTTTACCCTTTGTGACTCATTTAATACCAAATAAAGGAAAAGGAGATAAGATTCTTTTGCATTATGGGTCCCATTTATTGTCTTATGATTGGGACGGTGAGAAAATTGTATGAAATAACAAATTATTAATTTAAATTAAATGTTATAGCTATAGTTTATTTTATTTGTAATTCGCAGCAAATATTCCGTTTTTTTGTCATCTTATTCGGTATACAATTAGTCATTTTCGATATACAATTAGCCATTTTTGGTATACAATTAGCCATTTTTGATATACAATTAGCCATTTTATACATTTCGGTATAAAATGTGTTTGTGTTTGTATAAAGCGAGAGAAAAATGTATATACAAATACAAATACATATATTTTTGTCTTATACACTTATAATTATACAAATACAGATCTTATTATACAAATTACAATGTATAAATGAATTTATACAATATTAAACAATTTGTATAAAATTGGATGTATCTAGCGAATTATACAAATCAAAAGCTCCACAGCAAACATAAAATTTGTTATGAAACGCAATTATGCAAATTATAGTTATAATATACAAATATGATTTTTATGTTTGCTTATATGTGAAAGTTTCTCACTTTTTTTTCCCCTGGATGAAAAGGGAGATGTATATTGGAAACAAACAAAATCCCTTTGGTGCTAAATGGGCCCACTCATCATTGATGTGGGCCTTATGATAGATGATGGGCCATTTTAGTTAAAGCCCAAATCATTTGGTGCTTGGCCCGTAATTCGTTAATGCTTAAATATGTTCCCTGGAGCCTGTAAATGAGTAAGTTATCTATTCTTTTGCAAAAAATGTTTATAAAAAATATGGGGGTAAAATTCTTAATCAAGTTTACACCACAATTTTTTTAAAAGAGTTGAAGTTATATAAAAATTATTTATACTAATGGTGTATATAATATTAGTTTATTTTAATTATATCAATCTGTAAGAATATTTTAAAATCTAGTCAAAACTTTAAATTGAATGTATTAATGTTGCGACAACTTTTTCTTTATGAAGGTTCGTTTTGTCGACGTTTAACTTCATACACGAAGATCTGAAGTTGAAAAACTCAGTACTCAAATTCAGACTTTTGGATATAAGTTAGGCTATTTGTTGGTAAAAAGCCTATTAAATTTAGATATAAAAGCTTATTTAATTAGAATATGTAAATGAGTTTCTAATTAAAACGACTATTTGAGCATTTTAACTTTAACCAAATATGAATAGACCACTATAATTGGTTTGTCTTAAAAAATATATTCTCCGTGTCATTTTACTCAAGATAATTGTTTCATATTAGTTATCCACCTTACTAAATCAAGAAAACGTTAATTAATTGAGCAACTTTCACATATAGCAAACATAAAAATCATATATGTATGTTATAGCTATAGTTTGCATAATTGCGCTCCATAACAAATTTTATGTTTGTTATGGAGCTTTTGATTTGTATAATTTGCTACAAACATTTAATTTTATACAAATTATTTAGTTTTGTATAAATTCATTAATACATTGTAATTTATATAATAAGATCTGTATTTGTATAATTATAAGTTTATATGACGAAAATATACGTATTTGCATATACACTTTTCTCTCGCTTTATACAAACACAAACGCATTTTATACCGAAATGTATAAAATGGCTAATTGTATACCAAATTAGATGGCAAAAAAAGGAGATGTTTGTTGCGAATTACAATTAAAATAAACTATGGCTATAACATTTAATTTGAATTAATAGTTTGTTATTCATATAATTTTCCCTTAATTAAATTATTTCTATATTATCTTTGCAATTAATTTTTTCAAAAATTATTTATATTTATTTGTAAAATTCCAATAAGTCTTTTTATAGCGTGAATTGATAAAATTATCTGATTATTTATAATTTTTTAATATGTAATTATCAAGAAACATAGGTACTTAATAAATAAGAAAGTTGAGTATTACTAAAAGGAAAGATCCGAGAAAAAACAGATGTAGTACAAAATGTTTGTACTACTCTAAATTAACGTCCATCTTCTTCCATGGCAGCCGGTTCTACTGAGTCGAGTCAACTCTTGATTTATCCAAAACCCCACTGACACACACACACAAAATCTTCTATTTGCACCAAAATGGAGCAACCCCTGTTCCTAACACTCTTCTTCTTATTCTCAATTGGGATCCAATTCGTTTCTTCCCATCAAGAATCCGGTAACTGGCATTGCGAAACCGACGAAGAATCCCGTATTTCTGCGGAGTTCAGGCCTGGAGTCGTAACCCTTGATGGACACGCGGATGACTGGGACAATATTGAAGGATTTGAGTTTTCTCTCCTTCCTGCTCTTGACCCAGATCATGACCATGAATATAAAGGGGGAAAGATGACCGTTAAGGTAATGGGTTTGTTTTCTTTTCTTTTCTTTTCTTGGGTTGCTTACTTGATTTTTGTGGGTTTCTTGATTAGGCTTTGCACGATGGCAAAGATGTCTACTTTTTGTTGAAAGTAGATGGAGAATATGTATACAAGAAAGGGTGAGTATTCCTGTTTAAAATTATGTTACTTGTGGGATTTAATTAGTGACCACTGTGTGCTGGAACTATTACTGTTTTTAGACTGTTGCTTATTGGAAAATTGATTATTAATTACCTTATTTGGAATTGAGGTAACATCACAGCAAAAATTGCTTTGTGGTGGTGTTTTTCGTTTCTTTCTTTAAGATGCTGGGATTTCATGCTTCTTTAGAACTTGAAGTCACCTTTCTTTTGATGCAATGCTACTCCTTAGGTTTGAGAGACTTCCCGATATAGATTTTTTTGCTGAAAGACACATGAAAAACAAATTTGTGTAATTTATTCTAAAGAAAGGGTGCTAAGAAGAATATAAATATCCTATATCTGATAACTTACATTTATTCTGGGGGTAAGTGTAATAAAGATCTTGTACTGCAAATAGAGGCATTTGCAATGCATATTATGAATTTTATGGAACTTTCGTTTCAAAGATTGCAGCTTTAGCAGTGTGATAACCTATCATTGCAAGTATGAGACAGATGAAGGAACAATTTCCAAGGTGCAAATGATTGGTTGAAAGTGAATTCTCATGTATCCTCTCATACTTTAGGAAATTTAAGTAGGAGTGCGGGAGGAAGACATCTACTTCAATTCATCTCAAAGACTAGTATATCATGGGAAGACCAAGCAAAACCTAGAGTGTGTTGCTAATAAAGCAAACATAAATATAAAAATAGCTCTACTATAAAACTTGATAGCGAACAGGTAAACTCCATAATTAGAAGTTTAATGATTTTAAAATATCAGAATTCTCACTCACTGGATTACTTCATTATCCGGAAAAGAACCACTTGAAAATTGATGTCTGATGGCATGTTGGGATTTTTTCCTTTTTTACATCCGACATTTATGGTTTTCATTGATGTTAGTAAGTTGAATCACTATTTTTTGTTTTCAGTCCTTAAATAATTTTTCATGTTACGTAGCTCCCTTTTTTTGGGACCTTTTACGAAACTTTTGGGGCATAAAAAAGATATAAATAGCCCTCCCTCTTTGTAGGAATTTTATAGATATAAATATAAAATTAATGACAAACTTCTTCCCTATTTCACATGGATCATTCAACTTGCCCAACCACCTGTTCCAATCTTACTTGACTTGGGTGTGGGTGTAGGTGTCGGTATGGTATGCATACCGGATTCGGCTAGTTCACATGGGATGTATGGACTACAAATATGGCCGACAACAATAGTTTGACTAGGTTTTAAGTTTCGATTTTGAAGTTTGTACACACACCAAAAATATTATACATCTATTAACCGCATATTGACACCCGTGCCCGTACTACTTACCATATTCCTGAATCATGAGATCTATGTGATGATGAATCCAACTGCTAAATCCATACATAGACCTCTTCTAGGTCTCATAAACTCAAATACTTGAATCTTCTCCTCTTTTTGGCGGTTGTTTTTAGTTCATGCTTATAGCCTATCATTAGTGACACATTAAATATATACAATACGTCATTCTAAGTATGTAAATATGGGCAGTTACCTAATCAGTTTAAGATCGGCTTCTTCTTTCCTTGCTCAAGTCATCCTAATTTTTATGTTAAACTAATCTTCCTTACACCTTTTAACAATCATTTTAATAATACTTTCAGCCAACTCAAATATTGCAGAACCTTCATGAGTACTTTCTTTCCTTATCTTTCGTCAAGCCTGGTCAATCAAATCTTAAAACTATGTGCACGCGGTATATACTTTTTGATTCTTAAGGGGAAGGTTTTGTTTTTTATTGAATAACTTTCTTCTTTGTGGGATGAAGTGCATGTAGTTTGGCCAAGGTAATTGAAACTTGTAAAACTGCTTAAAGAGGTGTCTGCATTGTGTCTACATAGAAATAATGGATATTCTATCTTATTTTGTGTGAACAACATACAATAGAAGTTCTGAAATGTAATGCATGGAAAATACATGTTATCATCCTACATAAATTATTTGACCAAAAGGCATGCACCTTTAATTTCTTCCTCTCTATTAAACTGAGGTCTCAGATGTGCACATCCTGAGGATTGAAACTGCTCTGACTTGTTTCATGCTTTCATCACAAGTTCCGCTGTGTTACATGAGTGGGTAACTGCCTATATTTTGTGATTGTTAACTCTCTATATTTTGTGTCTGAATTACTGACTTCATATTTTTTATATGGTACTTGTACAACAGATGTAGCATGTTATCAACTTAATTATGGTATATTGTTTATTTCATGCCACCATACTTGGGATTTCTTTTTAATGATGCAGAAATGACAATAATTGCCCATCTGTAGCACTGATGTTTCAAGTTGGTGAGAGTGCCACATATCATAGTGTAAGTTGTGCTGGTTATGCTAACTGCAGTAAATGTCTATCCAGAAAAGGAAAATACAGCTTTCTTGTGTTTCTGTTTAGTATCTTTTATTGCCTAAAATGTGGATTAAATTTGTCGGAATAGATGGGTGGGTGTAAGCAATCACCTGATGCATGCAACAAAAAAACTTGTCGTGGGCACGAAGTCGATATCATGCACTTCTCAATTGGAAATGCTATCCCTGGCAGATTGTATGGTGGAAACCCAGTCGACAACAGAGATGGTAATGGGGGAGACAGGTAAATTTGGATACCCTATTATCTTGTTTCATAAACACTTGCAGAATTCTCCAACTTATCTTTACTATGTTCACATTGTCAACAGATTTGGTCATCTAGTCGATTTATATGCTTGGAGCCCACACTGTATGAATTTGGATGGGGTTAGTTCTACAGGTAAGAATGCCATTCGAGTTCTTGGCACTCAAACTCTGGAACGTGTACTAGAGTATTATAATGATCACCTATCAATTAATACTTGGATCTTGATTGTCTTTCGTAAATGGGGATAGAAGCAAACGGAAAAAAGGAATAGAAAGAAAAATTTGACTGATGCAAGTACTGAGGTTACAAAATTTACAGCTAACCTTAATTCATGTGGTTCATTTTTGCGGATCTATAACAGTAACCATTTAGGTTGTTTCTTGGCTGTTGTTTTGTTCTCTTTTATTTCATTGACACTTACCATGCACCTAAAGACTTGGGGTCTGTTCTGTGAGATGCAACTAAAAAAGAAATTATATTTTAATGAATTACATATATAGCATATAATTTGAACGATAGAAAAAAATATCAGATCGTATTTCTAAATCTGGTTGCTACCCTGGTGGAAATGTAATATCACGGTCTACCTTGTTGTTACCATGATGGAAATGTAATATCAGATGGATGATCAAGTAGACATATTAGGTCTAAGCGAGGTTGAAGGAAGAGAAAACCTTCAATTCATCCTAGTCCCTGCTTGTTGACTCAGAAGTGGTCTCTTAAGAAAGAGGACTTTAACGCACACATGTTTGGCATCATGTCTTCTTCGACTATGCTACACATGCACTTCATTCTTGTGATTTTGGCGATCTTGTTTCTGCTATATTCTATAAGCAGGACACAACATTCTTGACATGCGACTTTTGACTCGAGTCTGTTTGTACTTACCCTTATTTTTTTGTTCTTAGGAAATGATACATCTGCTCAGAATGACTGGAGGGGTGCATGGTGGCATAGCAGTTTCAGTACCCATTCAGGTAACATCTTCACCCTTGTAATCAGCTTGGGTTTCTTCAGTGCTCCTTCTTGATGATGCTGTAAAGTTGGTTCTTCTTCTGGCCTCTTCATTTCTCAAATGAACTTGTGTTGACAGGTTATTCTGAGGAAGACAATCCTTATTCAACAAAGGGTCAGAAGGGAACATTCTATTTTGAATTTTCTAGGGCTCTGAGAACCATGGATCGTCTTCAGCAGGTAGTCTATCATCCTGATGTCTTTCATCTCTTTGAGGCTTATGTTATCGATTGTCTTAATGCAATTTTGTCATACATTAGAAACCTCAGCATTGAATATAAACACCAAAAAAGTCCCACGTGTATGTAAACATCGTCAATAAGACACAAAAGGACATAAAAATTTCCGTTGGCATGCTGTTTCATGCTTTCCCCCCTTTATTAGCAGCTGAAAAGGAAATACTATACGTGTTTAAAAGGGCTGCATTAATTAAGTTTGCTGGCGGGATGTAGGATGTGCAATTCACTATCGGTCAGCCAAGCAAGTTTTCAGCTGCATTTTGGTATCCGGAGGATGGAAATCCATGGCACGGATCAGGACATTACACGATTGGTTGTGATTGGGTACCTCTAGATGTTCCTCCTGGTTCATCTGCAGGCATCAAAGTGGTATCAAGAAGCTCTTGGGATGCTGCCAATGGTTTTGCTTTTCTGTTATCTGTTGTTTCATTTGGTGTATCCTTTTTTGTTGCTTATTGGGTTCATAAGAAAAATGCCATCTCTTTTCAACCCATTGATCTTTAGATTCCTTTCTTCTTCTTCTCCTTCTAAAACACATCTTTAGTCTTGTATTTACCTTTTTATATTTTAATATAGAGGGATGGCCATGTAATATTCTTTTGTAATAAGTGCATATCTTGTACTCATTGAATGACAAATTAGTGAATTTGTAATTTCATTAGGAGATAAGACTCAAAATTAACTTTTATAAGTTGGCATACTGAAAATACTTTTAACTTTTTAGATGAGAAGATTAACACACTTGGACATGTGATTTCAGAATCAGCCTCATCCTAATTCTTGATTTACTTGATGTTGGCCTCTTGTATTATGTTGTACTCAAATTCTCCTACATCAATAAGATGTAGAAGACTGATCTTCTTATATAATCATAGACAATTCTTATCTCATGAGCTATATTTTTAATTAAGTTGCACAAATATATTTATTTCTATACTGGAATCAACTTTCTTTCATTTCATGTCATATTAGTAAGCACAATCATTTAATAAGAAATTCATTACCCTTGTACTTATTGTTTTCCTTCGAGAAAAGCCCAAAATAGTCCCTCATCTTTGGATTAAGACTCAAAGTCATCCTTGAGTTTTCGCATGAAACATTAATAGTCTCTCATGTTTGCAATATTGGTGCACTTTTGGTCCTCCTTCAAAATTTTGCCTATTAACTTTGATTTTATTCATAATTTATGTATGGAATATTTAATCGTCATTTTATATATTTAGTAGAAATGGATAACTCCATGTGAGAGATTGTGAGAAGAAAAACACCTTGTTTTGTTTAGTAGAAATTGTATTGCAGGTAAAGTCAAGAGATTCATCACGACGATTTCACGTGCAATAGTACAAAATTTTCTTTTCTTGCAATGTCATATGTTAAAATGTTCTTAGTTTAGCTGCAGTAATATTTATATCGAACAAAACAAGATATTCTTCTCCTCCTCACCTTCTCTCACGTAGAGTTATTATTTCTACTAAATATATAAAAAGACGATGGGACATTCCTTAAATAAAATTAATGTTAAAAAATAGGCAAAAGTTTAGGGGAGGACCAAAAGTGCACCAATATTACAAACATGAAGGACTATTAGTGTTCCATGTGAAAACTCAAGAATGACTTTGAGTCTTAACCGAAAGATGATGGACTATTTTGGGCCTTCTCTCTTTTCCTTCATAAATATGTGAAATGTCAAACTATTTACCCATTTCTCCCTTCAAAAGCATCTTATAGACTCTGTTCCCTTTCCATCAAAATTAGTTTTATCTTTACAACTTGGATGTTGTTGCAAAGCAATAACTGAACTACATATTCTACATGCTTACTTTTTTGTTTCTGATATAACTTTCATCAACTAGCACCAGTTTGATGTAAACCTTTAGAAGTAATTTGTCAAATCTATATAATTCAGGGCAATAAAAGAGCGACATGATATATTATATTTCTTTTCACATAGATATCACCCCAAATTTTGATGAGCTGAAATAAGTAGATTGGAGCCAATAAATGGATGGATCAATAATCAAAAAAATTGAAATTTGAACAAGTTATAATTACATGAGCTAGTTTTGTCACATCTAGCACCACATATTTCCATCTCAAGCATATACAATAAAATGAAAATGTTCACTAATTCATCAAACATTGCAAGCTATATGTTATAGTGTATATATTCTCCTTTTGTTCTGATATCGCAATTTTAATTTATTAGAGCATGTTAGGTACGCAGTTTTATCCGCACTGAAAATGGGTGAGAAATATTAGTGAGCTGACATAACTCTCTTGGTAAATCAGTATAGTTCTTCAATAATGTAAAGTACAAAGAGCATGAAAAATAGCAACATGGCAAGTGTAGAGCGAGATCGACAGATTCCATACCACTCGGACTGGGTTGACAAACTTTGAGCAATGAGCCTCTCATGTTTTCCTCAAGACCTTGAAGGTGTTCATAATTCCACTTCAGAGGCAGCAGAGTTTGCGCATAGAAGAGAGTCATAAACACTGGAATCGAGGCGATTAATCTTCTTCATAATCTCGCAGAACTTCTCAACTCTAACAGGGTCATTATTGTCCTCAAAATAAGCTAGAAACATCTTGATGGATTCATCCTTAGGAAACCAAACTCTTTTCTTAGGGTTTGCCTTGCTGGCACCCATCTCCAAATACTTCAGAGCAAAGTCTATCTGCGAATTTTTTATATAGAAATTTGTGAATGCATCGTAAGTCCTTAAGTTGGGTTCAACGCCTTGTTTCAACACATTCTGATAAAGCAAATTTGCTTCTTCAATCATATTTCTGTCAAGATAGGACTCCATCATCACATTTGAAACTCTGATATCATAGAATTTACAACCTGACTCCCATTCTCTAAAACGTTTCTCAAGGGTTTCCGAGTCCCCCAGTTTGGATAGAGCCAAAAGCACAATGAGATAGCTAAACTTGCTGGGAGTTGGGAAAACTGACTTTAATAATTCCCATGAGCGATTGACTCCTGATGGATTAGATGTTTTCTGATATAATGTGATTAAGGTATGGAAAGCTTCACGGTCATGCATATCTTTCATTTTCTCCATCTTTTGGAGAATATCATTCGCCTTATCAAGGTAGCCGGTATTGATATATATCCCAGCTAGGTTTCCATATGTGAGCCAGTCAAACTTTACCTGATGCTTTTCCATCTTTTCAAGAACAGCCTCAACTGATACTATATCCTTCACTAAAGCATAACTGTTCATCAACTGATTATAGGTGAACATATCAACTGCAATATTTCTCTGCTCCATTTCTTGAACCAGTGCAGAGACTTTTTCAGGCTGACCATTTCTTAAATGAAGAGATATCACATTGTTGTAATTTAAAGTAGATGTAAAATTAAGCTCCTTCATCTTCTCAAAAAGCTTTGACACTTTATCAAACATTTTCTGCCTGCAATAAGAGCTGAGAAGTGCTCCATAGGTCTTACTAGTTCTTTCAGATTCTTGCAGGCTGTCAAAATACATTTCGGCTGAATCTGTTCCCTTTGTGTTGGCAAGAAGGTGTATCCGTATTGCCCGATCACCATTGCTGATCATAATTTTGCTGCTTTCCATCCATTCAGACAGCTGCATTTGGAAGTTCAATGATTAAGACAATATGTCCAAAACAAAAACAGCAGCTTATGTAATTGAAGGGGAAAAGAAAAGGAGATCAACTTCGATAAGACTATTATCTGATTCATGAAACAAGAATAGTTTGAATAGCAGTAGTCACTGTAATATAGCCAATTCAAACAAGGGTCATTGAATTGAATTGGCTAGAGTCATTGAATACAGCAGACAGTCTAAAAAATTGGACTAAAGCCAACACAAACAAATCTTCTGTTGTGATTATGAAACAACTATTTGCCCAATCATAGCATATTCATTCATTATTAACTTGTCAAGACCAAGATACTAAATAAAAAACACGATAATACGAGCAAAAATTTGTATGTCAACTCAAGTTCAGATTATGACACATAAACGATATAGCTTAAACTATCAGTATTCTTAATTACCCCTGAACTTGGCTATTTGATAGTCTTTACCCCTAGATGTTGATGTGGCAAAGAGAACGACTACTCTCATTTAGGTGAGTCAGGATTGAAACACTCAAGCTCTTCAAAGTCTACTTGTGGGATTACACTAAGTGTATTGTTGTTCTTTGTCAATCACTTCCCTTTTCCATTCTGTTCAAATCGAGGTTCAATTCCACAATAGTTCTCACAAATGCATTGACACAATGCAAGTCATAGAATATTCCCCAGTTTCCACTTTAGTTGGAGTACAAGTTGGTACTCCCAGTTGACTAGGCACAGTAGTTTATGAGCGAAACTAACTTGATTTATATCTTTGCTAATGAGAGATTTATTGCAGGTTAAGGAATTACTATCCGAAGCAAAAATGTTATATTGGAGACAATAAGTCAACAAGCATATTTATTTGAGACTCCAACTATTGTTAGTGTAATGAATGTTCGACAAAACCACTCTGAATCTCAAACAAAGAGAAAAGCAATGAAGAACTAGAAAAAACTTACAAATTTGTAACACTAAATGTTTCAAGGAAAACTCAATTGAGTGTTTTTGGCATGATAAAGTACATTAGCATTAAGAAGTCATTTTTTGGTGTTAGGTTGCAGGAAAAATCTAAGGGAAAAAATGACTTCGGTAACTCACATATGGGTGGAAGTCATTTTTTGTTTGTATGCTTCACCAATCCGATCAACATTTCGACATTACAATCCATCTTAAATAATCATAATAAACATTTTTCAGAAAATATTTTCCATTCAACAACCAAACCGTGGAAATGGAAAAAAAAATGCAGGAAAAACATTTCCATGGAAAATGTAAACTTTATCATGATAAATACTTAATTGAGTTACTTGAGAGATAAAAAAACATGCTCAGAGATGAAAGATAGATACCTGAAGGGCAAGATCAAACCTATCGGTTCTACGGAGATTGTTGATACAGCCAATAATGTCTAGCTTTTGTATGGATTCCCCTTCGTTATCCAATTTGTTTAAAGCATCTTTGAAAGATTCAGAGTCTGCTCTATTGATAAGGTCTGACAATTTCCGGCGACCGTCGCTTATTCGTTTTCTTTGGCTGATGGCCGGCGCTGATACGGTCTCCACCGCCACCGTTTCTGTTGAGAAACATCGGCGATAAGTCGTTGATCGGAGAAGCTTCAAACAGATAGCTTTGCTCACCATTTCTTTTGTTGTGTTCTAAGATGGATGAAGAAGAAAGGATTTAACTAGGGTTTATAACTAAGAAGAAATGTTTCACTTTCACGGCTACAAAAATTGAAAAAGAATACAAAAATTAACCAATATATTTGTGGAAAATAAGAGACCAATATGAATTTTAAAAACTTTCAATTAGGTTGAATATTATTTGACTTTTTCATAGATACGAGAGACATTTGATAAGAATTTCAAAGAAAAAATCAGTGTTAAAATATATTACTTACTATTTTTTGAAAGTTAATTTGAAATTTTTTTAAAGTTAAAGTATATTACATTAATTAATATTTTAAACAAGAAATTTATATATTAAAAAATTTTACGAAAAGTTTTTAAGCATCTCAATAAATCTTCAATCTTAAATTTAAGGAGACATTGTAAATCTTATATCACATGAAAAACAATATATCTCGATAAATATTCAATCTTTTGAAATTCATTCAAAAATAGTAAAAATATAGGATAGTAAAAAAAAAAGGAAAATTACTGAAATTTCACTTTTTAGTTTACTTATTACCATTATCCC
>JAJOOO010005747.1:0-31487 GCA_029582685.1 Solanum piurae
TTCTTCTTTAAGTTTCTAGAGAGAGAATATTTGGAGAGAAATTGGGTTTTCTTTTGTTATATAGGAATAATGAATTAAATGGGTTTATTGGGGGTTGAGAAAGCTTATAAGGGGTTATAAATATAGGAAAAACTACATAGTATAGGAATTAATTAATTAAGAAAAGACCCGACAGCCCTTGAAAAAATAACTGATAGCAGTCCACCGACCTACTAACCACGAACCCAATCGACGGACCGTCGCCTGACCTACGGTCCATCCTGGTGGACCGTGGATTGTGGTCAGAGACTTGCGGCCAATCCACGGACCCCTGGACCACGGGGTGTGGTCCCACCAACGATCCAAAAGTCCCACCGTGGTCCATGGCCTGGACAATTTTTGAGGGACCGATCCACGGACCCACCTATGATCTGTGGCCCACACCACGGGCCATGGTTTGCCCCTTGTGGATGGAACCTAGAAAATATGAAAAGGTGCTATTTGGTCCTTTTTGAATACGGGGTGTTACAATAAACCATGAAGTTAACATGGGTAAATGATCGTACTTTTTAGACGACTCCTTATTGATTTTGAGAGGAGCTTCAGTAGATCCATTTAGTTGAGAATTTCTATATCCCGATAAGGTATCAGTTCGTTCTGGAAGGGTAGGAGATACGTTGCATCATCACGTTGCTCATAGTAATGGTTGTCGGTTAGAGATTCTCCCAAGTAGAGCTAATAGAGTACTTGCATAATATCACTTAATATGTTGAGTTCAGAGATGAGTAAGTATTTGTAAATTTTATATGATTTCACTCCTTTATTTATGTAACACCCCAAAAACTAGTAGGCTAAGCTAGAGCTTGAGGTGAGGGATAGAGTCATGAACAAAACTCCTGGTAGTTAAAATGAAGGGTTTTGGGTTAGAACGTCAAGGTGCGACCCCCTAAGGACCAATCATGGTTCCTTGAGGTAGACCTTAGAACTGCCCAAAATAGTGCCACCCACGAGGCCATCCACACCCCATGGATTGAGCCACACCCCATTGGTGGGCAGCGTGGGTGAGCCCTTTTTTAAATCTACCTAAGGTAGTGTACAAGGGAAGGACCCATACCTCGTGGATGGGTCCACGCCTCGTGGATGTAGTTGTAGGTGCCAAGCCTACCATGCCAACTTGTAGGACTCCACCCACGTTTGACTAGCATACCCCGTGGGTCCACTCACGGCCCGTGGGTGTGGTCTCATACGTGAGGTAGTGTGTGGGTCTTAGACGGTTACGTTAGGGGTTAGTTGAACTTTCCAGAATTAATTAGTTATTAAGTGACGTCATTTTACACTAGTTTAGACCAACTATATAAAGACTTTAGACCCTTAATTTAGTCATTCCAAATCAATATTTCTAAATCCCCAAAAGAAACTCAAATCCCTCTCAAAAATCCTCAAGAAGAAGAAGAAGAAGAAAGAGAAGGATGAGGAGAAGGAGAAGGAGAAGGAGAACACGAAGAAGAAGAAGGAGAAGGAGAAGGAGAAGGATAAGGAAGAAGAAGAAGAAGAAGAAGAAGAAAAGGAGGAAGAAGAGGAGGAGGAAGAGGAGGAGGAAGAGGAAGAGGAAGAGGAAAAGGAAGAGGATGAGAAATAGGAAGAGGAGGAGGAGGAGGAAGAAGAGGATGAGGAAGAGGAGAAGGAAGTGGAGGAGGAAGAGGAAGAGGAAGAAGAGGAAGAGGAGGAAGAGGAAGAAGAAGATGAAGAGGAAGAAGAAGAAGAGGGTCAAGCTAGGTCAAGTCTCCATTGTTTCAAGATTACTAGGCTTTGTGATCAGGAAGAGGAGGAGGAAGAGGAGGAATAAGAAGAAGAGGAAGAAGAGGAAGAAGAGGAAGAAGAGGAAGAAGAGGAAGAGGAGAAAGAGGAAGAGGAAGAAGAGGAAGACGAAGAGGAAGAGGAAAAGGAAGAGGAAGAGGAAGAGGAAGAGGAAGAAGAGGAAGAAGAAAAGGGTCAAGCTAGGTCAATTCTCCATTATTTCAAGATTTCTACGCTTTGTGATCAAGGTATGATGGCTTATTCATTGATGGACTCATTTCATCCATGAAGCCCCCATGTTTCCCCCAATTGTGAAGATGAACCCCAATTCTAGTTAGGGTTTCTTCTTACATTGTGGGTATTGTTGTATGTTGATCCAATTGAGTGGATAATGGTTGTTTATGATTGGTTATGATGTAATTACATGTTTTTAGTATGATTATACATGTATTCTTTATTAACCTAAGATTCTAAGGTTAAATTGATATAGTTTGGTTTTATGCCTTGAAAGAGGAAATTGAGGACTTAGATGTGATCTTCTAAGATTGATAAATTAATTTATGAATTGTTTGAGATTAGAACACCTAGATATGAATTTCTTAAAAGTAAAGCTTGTTGACATGAATTGATTAAATTAGGTCTTATATGATGAATCATGATTAGTAGTGTTGAGATTGAGTCTATATGAAGATATTTGATTAAAATTGGGTAAGGATGAAGTATGTGAGTGGAATACCTTGAGACTTAGGTCTATGAGGTGCTTATAAGAAGTATTGCTTGAGAGTAAATTTTGTAGTCATAACTGATGAATTTTAGGGCTTTGAGAGTAAGGCTAATATGTTGAATTATGAATGATAAGGCTTTGAGAGTGAAGCTATTTGCGAGTTGAATTGTATATGGTATTACTGTGGAAGGAATTTTCTCACATGACCTATATTATGAGTATATGAGATTATGCATGTAGTGACTTGATTACTTGAATTATGATTATATCCATGTCTAATATAATGAATTGTGGATGTGTTGATTGAATATGATCCTTGGTCCTTGAAAGGGTAATATATGATATTATGCGTATTTTATGAAGTTTATGTATATGCTTTAAGGACACTTGGGGGTAAAGTTATTACGACTATGATGAAATAGTGGTGGTGTGGAAAGGCTATTCTGACATACATACTTATGCATGACTATGAATGAAGTGTCCATGATTATGATAATGTTGTGTTAATTGAAAGGATATTCTGATTTAAACACCTATGTATAAATATGAACATAATGTGAAAGGTTTTCTCACATAATAGAGATTCTAGGTTGAAAGGCCATTCTCACCTATTGAATTTATGAGTTATCTTATGAATTATGTTGGATTGAGTGTCAATGTATTCTTCCATGAATATGAACTCAAGTTAAAGACTTAATCCGTACTCCGTGGGAATTATGCTTAGCACCAAGTGGATATTGAATATGAGATCAAAGCTCTTTCGTTAGAAAGGCGTGGGTTTCTAGAAAGAATCTCTTGAGATGAAAGCTCCTCCACTAGAAAGGGTGGGATTCTAGTAGCAATCTCTCTTATCCCAAAAATATGTGCCCCCGTAGGTTACTTAGCTAGCTAAATGGATCCACCTAAAGCTAAGAGTATGGTTCTACTTTAGGCAAGTAGGACAATCCTTTTCGATGTGGGTAACACCAGATTTCATGCTAAGCTCACTTGGTCTATGTCGGTTAAGGCTTATTCCCACTATGATAAGAATATGAATTATGAACTATGGCTACTCAAGAAGCTTTACTTAGTATGGGTGATGTTATGGGATCTTATTCATGCATTGCACAAGCATGCTTTTGAGGGTTATTACGGTATGTTCTCTTATGTTATGATGATCTATGTAATGAACATGTTTATGACTTATGCTTATGATGTATGCTTAACTTGGATTGTTGCTATAAGTTGTTTTCCTTGATATGTTTGACTAAAGGTGAATGTTCCATTGTCTATGAGAAATAAGCTAAGGATGAGATCAAAAGAATGATAAAGGTGAATGAGGACCTAAAGTGACTTGCTTAGCATGGATGGGATATGGGGTCTTATACATGCATTGCACAAGCTTGACTTGAGGTGACTTATGAAGTGTTTCTTTTATATTATGTTGTTCTAAATGCATTGATTATGCCTATGACTATGATGTTATCTCTTATACTCACAAGTTGTGATTATTGTCTATCATGTAACAACATATGTCTTTTATGATGTCTCTTATGCTTATGACTTATGATATTGTCTCTTACGATTGTGGTATATGTCTTATGTTGACTAATGACTCTTGTATGCTTATGTTGATGATTTATGCTAGCCATTATATTTAGTACATATTTGTATGAACGCATACTTTTGCCTACATTCTTATCAAATGTAGGGTTCGGCGACATTGACTTCCATCCTCGTGGCTTGGTTCATAGCAGATCAAGAAGAGAAGTTTTGGTGAGTCCTCATAGAATAAGGGAGTTGATCACCCTTTCCTTTGTATGTCTTTTTTATGTTAGAACTTTTGTATGGGATATGTCCCTAACTCTTTTCAAGTATTAGATGGTTTGAGACAAGTGTAATGGTCTTCCTCTTCGTTTTTATGAGACTTTGGTTGTATTGAAAAATGTTTTAAATTTCTACACTTTTCTAGTATCTTATGTTATGATATGCTAAGGGGATTTTACGAAACCCTTCGGGGTTGATTACGCCTTGTTACATCTAGGGGGTACCCCTGGGTCGTGACAATTTCTTTATATTTAGTTGAGTATCTTGCTTCAGCTTCTTCAGTTTAGTTATTTATTTTCCTCAGTTATATAACATACTCATACATTCCATGTATCGGTATCATTCGACATGCATATTTTCATGATGTAGAGATAGGTATTTAAAATCATCCACAGGTGCTCCATTGAGATGATGTTGCACTTCTTGTTACCTCTGATGAGCCTTCCTTGCATTCTGGAGGACTCCACTCTTTCCTTTCATTTTAGTAGTTTTGAGGTGCCGTGGGTCTTGTCCCAACATCCATGTTTAACTATACAGGCTTCATAGATTGTTAGTGTTGAATTTCTTCCAATATTTCATTTGAACTATTTTGGAATATTATTATTGTTTTCAGAGTATTTTCAAACAGTTTTGAGAGTACTATTTTGAGATAGTTTGAGTTTGAGAAGTTTTGAGGCTTTTGAATTTAAATTCTATTGTAAAGATTAAATCTACTTGAGTTAGTTTTTTGCTTGTATTCAGCCAGGATGAGGGTTCACTGGGACCAGTAATGGTTCTAGAGTACTAGCTACGTCCAAAGTGTAGGCTCGGGTCGTGACAAATGATTTTACTATGCTTTAGCTTTGTCTTGCATATAATGTTTTCCCCTTATGTCCTCTTCTGATCATGTTTTACATTTTATGCATATCACTCATACTAGTATATTCAATGTACTAATTCATACTTGTGTCTACATTATTTAACAATGTAGGGTGTGATGTTTCCTCTCCTCCCATTCATGACTAGTTGATCATTTGAGGTTGAAGATGTGGTGAGTCCTCATGTTCCAAGGACCATGTCATCTTTACTTTGCTTTCATATATATTTAGTTTTTAGATGTTGTATATGGGGTACAGGTTACATTTTGACACTTCTTTGATGTATTAGATTGGCTTGTTAAGATTGTAAGTAAACTTCAACTCTTTTGTTAAACTGTTTTATTTATACGAGATTTTCTATCATTGTCTTTATATTGTGTATATGTATGTCAAGTGGCTTGTGTAGTGTCTCTCAAAGTCTTATATGTCAAGTCACATCTAGGGTGTACTTTGGGCAGTAAAAAACCTTGTATTCAAAGCACAAGGGAAAAATTTCTATGATATTTGACAAGCCGCATTAAGTAATCTTGCTCATGAGTGTGAAGTGTGCCACATTTATGAGTAGGAGGCTACAATGCATTAAGGAAACTTCACTTCCTTCACTACTCTAAATTGTGCCATAGAGTCTATTTCTATAAAGATCCTTCTCCCAAAATCTTGTCCAATGCTTTTCACAGTATGACCCTTGAAGAGCTTATGTGAGAAGGAATGCGGGTGAGAATATGGAGCCTTAGGTTTCTCAGGTTCCGAATGATCTTTTGGCCAAGCTAGTGAATCATGTTGAATTTTGAGCCTCTTTCCTAAGTGTTGGCTCAAGCAAAGGGAATGCTCAAGTATCAAGTTGATTTCACTCTCGTTTAAGGCAAGTGGATTGACCCTTCGTTAAGTGTATTGAACCTTGTATGCCTAATGATATTTGGTGAATAGGTTAATAATCCTTGTTCATTGTTAAACGTTGATTGAATTCTAATTATGATATTGTGGGGTAAAAGGGAATTTATTGATATAATAATGTATGACGTGTCATGAATGGTTTGAAAGGTTATATTGATTCATTTTGATGATGTTCTATGATTGTGTGTGAGTGGATTAAGTATTGATATACAATTTATCATCTACTCATTATTCATGTGAATATGCTTATTTGCATTGTAACTGAAAAACTATGATTAGATTAGAGTTTATATTTATGCCGAAGGGAAATGATTCAGGTGATTGATACTTATGCTAAAGGGAAATGGTTTTGGTGAATGAGTTATGCCAAAGGAAAATGGTTTCGACAAATGAGATATGCCAAAGGGAAATGGTTCCGACGAATGCATGGACCTTGTGATCCCCCATGGGACTCGACGTGATATTAGTCACACTCTTTTTTCTCGAAGTGGAAAGGTTCTTCCATTTTGAGTGATAGTATTGTGAAAGGGATTATTTTATTTTTTAGCCGCCACTTGGAATTGAGTTATGGTATTTGCAGTCACTTTTTTTTCTAACCTGTAATCAAAAGGAAATGACTCTTTATTTTGTTCTGTGAACTAAAAATTTGGGTAAGGAATTTTGTTGGCCGAGGGGAAAGTATTAGGCATCCCTCGAGTCTTGTGGTTCTAGCACGGTTTATTTTATCAACTTATACTTACTTTAAACTTCTTTTGCATAAATTGTGTCTACAGAACCTAGTTTGCTCATATTTATATTGTTGAAATTTATTAATCTCAAATCGGATGCATAACTGCATTCTCGATTCTTTTGACATATAATTGCTTAGAAACATTACTACTTTCTTCTGTAAACTACATCACCTTAATATTGTTGGTCTACAAATTTTAGTTTACATTAAAGAAGAATTAATTAATATGACCACAAATAATTAAAATTCAATTTCTTGATCTGTATCTTCAATTTTTGGAAACTTATAAAGTTCTTCCGTCAAACCTTGATCACCTCATCGTTGAATCTTCTTCAACTGTTTCAAAAAAATGTGGAACCACAATCTTCATTACAACCCATTTTTTATTATTATTCTTTAAAAGGATTATACTCGCCTAATGTTAGAGACATTTATTCGCATCTTGTAAATTTTAGTTTTTTATTCATTCTTCCAATCTTTGTTTTACTACAAATTTTGTATTAATTTGCAACTCATCTTATTCCCTTACTACTTTTGTCTCTTCTCTCTTTATGTCGAGCGGTTTAAAATAAACACGACTTTTGGCCAATTGAAGTTCGAATTATAGACTATGCGGCCTAACTACTTGAGACATTATAGCTTAAGACTAAACCAACGAACAACATGGAAATACATTCAAAATATTTATGGCCAAATAAATGGAGCCGGTTACACAGACATTTGACAAACAACACGGAAATACATTCGAAATATCTCTCGTGTATGTTTATCTTTGTGGGTTTGTTGTGTGTATCATCTCTTCTCACGAATGTGTATATGTAGGTGTTGAGAGTATGTAGGTTGTTGAGAGGAGAGTGACGTGGGGTAGTGGGAGTGTTGTTAGGTTAGAGGGAATTTAGGATAAATGGTTTGGGTAGTTTTAGATTAATTTCTTTTAATTAAATATAACTAAAATTATAATAATAAAATATTACCTAACTATATTAAATTAATAAAAATATAATAAAATCAAATAGCTAGTCTAAGAAAAATATACTTAAGAAACACTAACCTATTCATAAAACTCTAAATTAAGACATATATTTTTTGAAAATTCTCTTTTCTTTTTGAAAATAAAACATAGCCTAAAACTTGACTCTATTTTTGTAGTTTTCAAATATTTTAAAATAAACTTACTAAAATAAGGTAAAAACCAAAATATCTATAAAATAAATATTTTACCACTAAAAAGGTATAAAACATCAAGTTCGCTTAAAATCACGTGTCTATAGTTTTCCCCTATTTTACAGAAACATGAGTGTTTGCAGACAATGAAGTAGACAACATGAGGTTTTGACCAGACTCTTATTTGAATGGAAAATATGTGTCCGAGTCCTAGTTTGGACAACCGACATATTTGAGGGTATAAGGGAAACAAGTCAAGTGTAGTTTAGGAGATGTAATGATGAGTCGGAAGTCAAGTGAGGTCCTATCGAGGCTCTAGTTCGTAGCTCCTATTTTTACATGAAAATGAAAGACAAATAAAATACAACTACAAGTTCCTATCTATGTAGCTTCTCTTCAATCTTGACTTGGCTCTTCATGCCTTCTCAAATGGTGAAATATTCATTTTCATCTCAAACGAATTTGAGGGTTAACATGTTCTCCAGGTAGGCTTCTGCTATTCAAGATTGGAAATTGGATTTATTCTTAAGGTAAGCTCTCTCTACTTCAACTAAAAATGATCTTGAAAGTTAATTCCTTTTCAAATAAGATCCTGAGTTTGAAATGTGGATTGACATTATTCAACGAGCGGATCCCTTAAATTAAAACAAACAAAAACAACTGCACCAACACATTTTGCCCCAGTTTACACTAAAGAAAATTTTGTGAGAAAAATAAAAGATAGTGCTTAACTTTGAATCGATACTCGGAATAACTCGAGCGTTGTTGCAATGTATTCTTTATATGACTTTTAAAGGTTTAAGGTCGCTTCATTGATCGTGAAGATCCAGTTGAATTCAAATATATTATACTATATGTTCCATTGTCCGGGAGGGTCCTGCTATACTAAGTTTCATTTTCATTGAGGGTCTTGTTATACTTTATCACATTGTCCAGGAGGGTCCTGCTATACTGTGTCACATTTTCCAGGAGGGTCCTGCTACACAAATTCCCATTGTCTAGAAGGGTTATGCTACACTAATTCTCATTGTTTAGAGGGTCTTGCTATACTGAGTCACATTGTCCAGGAGGATCCTGCTATACTTTATCTCATTATCCAGGAAGGTCCTGCTACACTAGTTCACATTGTCCAGGAGGGTCCTGCTACACTATGTCCCCTTATCCAGGAGGGTCCTGGTACACTAGTTCCCATTGTCCAGGAGGGTAATGCTATACTAAGACTCATTGTCTAAGAGGGTCCTTCTATACTAAGTCACATTGTCCAAGAAGGTCTTGCTATCCTAAATCACATTGTCCTCGAGGTTTCTGCTATACTAAGTCTCATTGTCCAGGAGTGTCGTGCTATACTAAATCACATTGTCTAGGATCAGGACTCCCCTGGCCATAGCTCCTCCTCCAGTTCCAGAGCAGGCTGTGGTCTCAGCATCACCTGCACAGGATCCTCTTCCCCGGTCCATGAACATATTGAAAGTTGAGGGGCTGAGAACCATCATTGAAGAGAAGAGAATGTCTACAGATGGAGTAATAGACCGGTACCCAGATATAAGGCGTATCATAAAGGCCCGTAAGTTTGAGATCTTCACTAAACCCCGGGGTTCCTATATTCCTTGTTGGGTCCGGGAGTTTTACGCTGCATATGGAGCCTTGTGCCACAAAGAAAGAGAAAAGCTGCCATATTCAAGCAAGTGGACTATGTGGTCGTTAGGGGGGCAAGTGATGAGTCCACAATTTGGACTCGTTTAGGGCTATATTTTGATAGAATTAGTGTCCTGAAATGCATATTTTGTCTCAATATCTGATGAAAATCCTTAAGTTTCAGGTAATTAGAGTTTGAGGTAAAACATGGACACCACTTGGCAACAAAGAACAAGGCTGCTGAAAAGAACGAAGAAATGAAGGCCTGAAGATCGTCGAGCCCAGTTGGAAAGTCACCGATCAGCCTAGAGATCGCCTTTTGTTCCAGTGTGCTGAGCCTTGAAGGAAAAGGTCAAGTTGGCGATGAAATGGAACAGTCGGCGCGTCGCCGAGCAGTTCCGTGAAGCAGTACCATATCACCCAACGACTCAAAATGCGAAGAGGCTAAAGGCTAAAGCAGGAAGGCGATGAAATCGACCAAAAGGTGGATCGATGAGTGTATCGGCGATCCCAACTAACTTCACCGAAGGGTCCTCTGCAGCACAAATTTTCAAACACTATAAATACTAGTTTAAATTTCTAGCCTAGTATCATATCACTATTATTATTCAAACCTTTTTACAGTTTTTACAGAGCTTAAGTTTTAGAAGGTTTTGGAGACTTTGTTCTAAGACCTTGAAGATTCAAAGGGTTTCAACTCCAAGAAATTGGACATGGGTCTCAAAGATTCTTCACTCTTGACGTGTTTTAAGACTTAATCCTTCATACCCAGTTGATGGAAACTGATATTGGTATAAATTTTTATCTCTTTTACATGTCTAGCTAAAACCCCAATTCTATGGGTGTGATTTTGTGAATATGGGTTAGATTATTTGTTGGGTCTTGCTTGTTGATGGTTTATTTGTTGTTTAGATATGATTTCGTTCAGTAGTTGTGTATGAACTTAATGGAATCATAGTTGTAAATATTATTTTATCTTATTGTTTTTGTCTTGCTTGAGAGAGAGGTCGTAAAACTAAGACTACTAAATTGATAGCCGGCGGTATTGGGTCGACTTGGGTTTAGATCAAGAGAGTGAATCCTACTCCTTCTCCCACATATTCAGCTCGAGAGAATGAATGGGCTAAGGGAGGCTATGCTTAATGCGGCAACTCGGTGTTTGAGAGAAACCAAGTTGATTCGGGGTAAGTTTCTCGTGAGAGAATTTACCCCTACTATAGTCTAGTCTAGTCACAAATACTCAACAATTTACTATCAAAAGAATGTACCAGATAATTTAGTCTATCCCGTATTCCTATCACATTCAAAGAATCATGTCTCTCTATCTCATTTTTGTATATTTTTGTTGTTTTTAGTTGTTAATTAATACAAAACCCCCCATTGATAATCGATGCTTGCGTCACCCCTTTAGATTTAGTATGTTTATATTCGATAATGTTTATAGTTATGACTAATTAGAACTTAATTTTATTTTTCTATTAATTCTCAAAGCCACTCCCTTAGGACTCAACCCCAACCCTTGGTTGGGTTACTTTACTATTATATGATCGTAGACACCTGAATTGGAAGTTGTGTCTTGATTACGCAAACATCAACAAAAGGGTAAAGTGTAATAGCACTGATATAAATGATGTGTTGGAATACACCGACAACATTGCAGATGACTAACAGTACATGATCAAGACAAAGTCCTTGGAGACTATAAAAAGCTAGTTACCTCCTTTGTCGTCGGATGGTACTCCTAAGTGGGTCGAGGCTGGAGTGCAGATTAAGAAGAAGGACCTCAACATGGCAGTGAGGTACTGGTTTGGCTTCATCAGCAGCACCATTATGCCATCTAAGAATGAATCTATCCTCAGTCACATAAAGGCGGCGTGTCTTGGGTCCATCACGTCAGGAAAGCGCATCAATTTGGGTATGATCGTCAGCCAAGAAATGGCCATGAGGGCCAAGCAGCACCAGACCTCTCTCCCTTTTCTAGTACTGATCACCGAACTATGCAGCCGAGCTCGGGTGCTTATGGATGAAAAGAAGGATGTGGAAGTGATTCCCACCTCCTGTACCGACATTAGGAGGATAGAGGTTGAATATTTGAAGGATGAGGCGGAGAAGAAGAAGGCAGCCTCGGTGGATTCTTCCCCAGTTGTGGATACTGATACACTACCTGGAGAGGCAGTATTGCCTACTCCAGCTGTTACACCCCCTAAAACTAAAAGACTAAGCTAGAGCCTAAAGTGTAAACTAGTAGTCTAATTGAGGTTTAATGTAAAGCTAAGAGTTGTAAAATAACCTCCGATGCTTAAAATAATTGTTTTTGGGTGTAAACGTTAATGTACGACTCCCCAAGGACCAACCAAGGGCCCTTGAGGAGGATCAAGATGCTGCCCAAAAAGCTATCAAAAATAGCTTGACCTACGGATGGGCACCCACAAGTTGTGGGAGGACCCACACCCCATAGGTGGGGGTCATGGGTCGAGGTTGGACCTCCCATATTCCTCCTATGTTCCAATAGCAACCCACGCTTTGCCAGTACGGCTCGTGGACCCACGCACGGTCCGTGGGTGCGGTTTCGTGAGTGAGGACTGAAATGGTCATTTAGTTTTTAAGTTAGAGTTAAGGGAGGGGATTGGGGTTAATTAATTAATTAAGTAGGGTCGATAACTAATAATTAAAACTAACTATATATACCTAATAGACCCCTAAACTAATTGAATTAGTTCATTCATTCAAGATGCCAAAACAAACTTATTCCCTCCCAATTATTTCTCTCTCTAAGACCTCCATTGAAGAAGAAGAGGTCAAGGTCTAGGGCTCAAGAACTCAACTTTTCCACTCAATTTCGTGAGGAATCTTCAATTAAGGTATGCTAGTTTTGATTCATGGTTAACTTTCCATCCATGAAGTCCTCAAACCTTCAATTTCAAAGTTGGAATTTCTCCAAAACTAAGGGTTTTCATTCTAGGTCATGGATTATTTCTCAAAACATTTTCAAAGGTTTAATTATCATATATTAATATTAAATTGTTGTTTTAATGGTATTTTTAAGATAAAATCCCCCATGAATAAATGATTCCCCTATAACCCTAATTTATGACTTTGATGTGGATGAATTGTAGTAAGATGTATGTTATGTAATTGATATTGTAATGCTTTAGTTACTTGAATTATTTCATTATTCATGCCTAAATTGGAGTATTCTAGGTGTGTTGGTGAATTGTGATTCATGGCCTTGAAGGGAAATTTATGAAGGTTGATGTATATTCATGATGCTTATGTAAATGTTTTGTGATTTCAATGAAAGTAATGTGAGCATGACTATAATGCAATGGTGGTGTTGTTGAAAGGTTATTCTCACATACACACACTCATGAATGAAGAAGGAATGGAGTTTCTATGATTAAGTTAATGATGATGCATGGATTGAATGGCTATTCTCAATTGTACTCTAATGAATGATAATGACATGTTGTGAAAAGTTTTTCTCACAATATGGGGATTCTTAGTTGAAAGGATATTCTCATCTTTAAATCTATAAACTATCTTAATAAATGAGTGTTGGGTTTGAGATGGATGCTCATCCATGAGTTGAGGCGGGGCATCTAGTAACAATATCTTATCCCATAATAATGAACTAAAGAAATGAATGTTAAGTACTCTGTGGGGAATAATTCTAAGCACCGAGTGGATATGGATTGAGATGGATGCTCATCTGTGAGTTGAGGTAGGGTATCTAGTAGAAATCTCTTGAGATGGATGCTCATCAGTGAGTTAAGGTGGGGTATCTAGTAGCAATCTCCCTATCCCATAACTATGTACCCACAGAGATTATTAGCTAGTGGATCCACCTTAGCTAAATGTTAACGGTCCTACCTTAGGAAAGTATGAAACCCTATTTGGTATGGGTAACATCGGGATTCCATGATTTGCTTACATGGTCTATCTCGGTTAAGGCTTACCCCCACAAAGAATGATAATGAACTATGGCTTCTCAAGAATGCACTACTTTGTGTTGGTGAGGTTTTGGGACTTCATCCATGCATTGCACAAGTAGGCTTTGAGAGTAGTCATGGCGTGTTCCTTTATGTTATAATGTCTTATGATTAAGGATATGAGATAGGTACTATGGTTACTCAAGAAGTTCTATGAAGTGTGGGTGGTAGTATGGGATTCCATTCATGCATTGCACGAGTGGGCTTTGAGAGGGAAATGGTGTATTTTTCTAATGTCATAATGTCTAATAAAATGAATGTGCTCATAATGATGCTAAATAAGAATGTTGACTTAAAGGCTTAATGTAATGATGAATGCTTAACTTGGAAATGTTAATATGAGTTGCTTTCCTTGTCATGCCTTATTGAATGTGAATGTTCCTTGTATATGATTGTTGACTAAATAGGAGAATGAAGAATGGTAAGTATTTTATGGTGGCCCCAAAGTGGTACTTAGTATGAATGGTATTATGGGATGCAATTCATACATTGCACAAGTATAACTTAGGGTTACTCTTATGATGTCTCTATTATGTTCTAATGACTTACATGATGAATATGCTTATGTCTTGTATGTTTATACTAAAGATGATTGATGATTCTCAAACTTGACATAAAGTATGGGTTTCAACCGAAATGTCCTTTTTAGCATGATTTTTGCATGGTTATGATACTTAGTACAAATTTGTGCTAACCCATATTTTTTCTACATTTTTCTACGAAGTGTAGGTTCTGGCGTTTGAGGTGATTTCTTCTAGTTCAAACTTGGATTGACTATTCTCCAAAGCTTGTGGTATATCCTCGTGGATCCGAGGAGAAGTGCTATGTGTTTGTTTCATTCCTTTTATTGTATTAGACTTTCGGATTTCGTATTGCAAGGGTTGTGACCCTATTTTGAGACTTCGAGTTGTATTATATGGCCATGTGAGACTACGTCTAGACTTTTGTTGTTTTAACTAAAGTTTTTCGATTGTATGGATTAAAAGTTTTAAATTCAGTACCATTTTTCTTATGTCTTATCTAATGAATGTTGTGAGGCTTTTCGGAGTCTCGTACACCATGTTACGTTCGGGGTGTAGGCTCATGTCGCGATAAATATGGTATTAGAGCACAAGATATTGGGATGGGTTTTAGAATTGATGTCTCACAAGTCACGTCTAGTAGAGTGTTGTTCATAGTGTGAAGTGCGCCACATTTATGAATGAGAGACTATAAAATATTAGGAAATTTCACTCTCTTCATTACTCTTAAGTCGTGTCATAGAATTTAGCTATAGAAAAGTCCCTTTCCTAAACCTTCTCTTGTTGTCTTCAGGAAATGAATACACGAAGGGCGAATGCTATAAGGGTGGAAGAGGATAATGTGAATCAAGGAATTCCTCAAGAGAATCAAGTTCCTCAAGGAAATAAAGCTCCGATTGAAAATGTGATCCTAGAAGAGTTTAGGACCACTATCCAAATGATAACTCAAGCTATGACGGCTCAAGCTCAAGCCGTGACAACTAAAGACCAAGCTATGAAGGCCCAAGCCAATATGGGTGTTGAGGCTCATGTGAGCACTATGGCTTCTAGGTTGAAGGACTTTGTGAGGATGAATCCTCTGGTATTTCTTGGTTCCAATGTGGGAGAAGATCCCCAAGAGTTTGTGGATGAGGCGTATAAGGTAGTTAATGCTATGGGGGTGACTTCTATAGAAAAAGCAAAGCTAGACGCTTATCAATTGAAGGATGTTTCCCAAGTTTGGTTTACTCAATGGAAGAAGAATAGGGCGGAACGGGTCCCATATATTGGGAGGTGTTTAAAAAAGCATTCCTTGATAGGTTCTTTCCCCAAGAGAAGAGGGTATCCAAGGTGGAAGAATTTATCAACCTTCATCAAGGAGGTATGAGTGTTGAAGAATATTCTCTAACATTTACAGAATTGTCCAAGTATTCCCCCTCTATGGTTGCGGATCCAAGAGATGAGATGAGCAGGTATGTGACGGGTATATCCAAGGAGGTAAGGAAAGAATGTCGTACAATAATGCTTTTCATGACATGGATCTCTCATGTCTTATGGTGTATGCCCAACAAATGGAGAGTGAGAAACTCCAAGGCAATAATAAGGAGATGAAAAGAGCTAGGACCGGTGAACAAAAACAACCAAGGTCTAAAAAGAGGTCCTCTAACCAAGATTCCCCAATGGTCAACAAGGATAGGGTGTCTAACCCTAATTCTCACGGAGAAAATGGAGGCGGTTCTTCTTTTGAAAGATCTATATGTGCCAAATGTGGAAAGAAACATTTGGGTAAGTGTCTTGCCGACACGGATGGTTGCTTTGGGTGTGGAAAGAAGGGTCAGAAGATGAGAAATTGCCCAACACTCTCGAAAAAAAGGAGAGAGGCCAAAAAAGCTTCTCCTAGTATCCCGGATCCCTATGCTACCAAGAATAGTCGCTTCTATGCACTCCAGTCTAGAGAGGACAAAGGAACCCTTCCGGATGAAGGCACCGGTATGTTGATAGTTTCTTAAAGTTGTAAATGTTTTATTAAGGTCCTTATGATATTTTGATGTTAGTCTTAGTATGGGTTTACTCCCAAGGGGGATATAGTATGTTTAGAAGGCAAGATTGTTAAGAGTTGTGATATCCTTATCACCTCCTTCTATTCCTATTCAAGCTTGAGACCAAGAGTTCCTTATGGCTTGTTTCATGTTTTGATGTCATGTGTGATTTATGTGTTTCCATGATCTCCTTATGATATGCATGTTCTTAATGAATTCATGTTTAATGAGAAAAAAAAAAGAGTTATATTATTTATGTCCCTCATGTTTATGTGCATTTAGCATGAGTTGCCTATATGCTTCATGAGGTGAAATGTTGAACATGCTTAAATGTGCCTTTGAGAATAATTGCATAATTAGCTTCATGATATTATGGTGAGAATGATTTGAGTTGGAGAAGGTAATTCCTCCAATGAAATGAGAAATGTTGAAGTTTTCATGCATAATGAGTTTGTAGATGTAGCTCCTACTTCCTTGTGTTGCATGGAGTATATTGAGATGGGGTTGATGTTTCCTCCTTGTTTTGTGTATTGTTATGATGTTTCATGCATGATGGGCTGCTACTCTTGAGTCTTTAATTCCAAGAGATGTTTAGAAGTGTCATTCGAGGACAAATGTCCCCAAGGGGGAGATATTGTTACACCCCATAAAACTAGAAGACTAAGTTGGAGCCTAAACTATAAACTAGTAGTCTAATTGAGGTTTAATGTAAAGCTAAGAGTCGTAAAATAATCTTTGGTTCTTAAAATAATTGTTTTTGGGTGTAAACGTCAAGGTACGACCCAACTAGGACCAACCAAGGGTCCTTGAGGAGGACCAAGAGGCTGCCCACAAAGTTGTCAAAAATAGCTTGACCTACGGATGGGTACCCACGAGCCATGGGTGGACCCACGCCCCATAGGTGGGGGTTGTGGGTCGAGGCTGGACCTCCCCTGTTCCTCCTATGTTCAAGTAGCAAACCACACTTTGCCTGAACGGCTCGTGGACCCACCTACGGTCCATGGGTAGAGTTTCGTGAGTGAGGATTGAAATGGTCATTTAGTTTTTAAGTTAGAGTTAAGGGAGGGGTTGGGGTTAATTAATTAATTGAGTAGGGTCATTTAATACTAATTAAAACTAACTATATATACGTAATAGACCCCTAAACTAATTGAATTAGTTCATTCATTCAAGACCCCAGAACAAACGTATTCCATCCCAAATATTTCTCTCTCTAAAACCTCCATTGAAGAAGAAGAAGAAGAGGTCAAGGTCTAGGGTTCAAGAACTCAACTTTTCCACTCAATTTTTTGAGTAATCTTAAATTAAGGTATGGTAGTTTTGATTCATGGTTAACTTTCCATCCATGAAGTCCTCAAATCTTCAATTTCAAAGTTGGAATTTCTCCAAAACTAAGGGTTTTCATTCTAGGTCATGTATTCTTTCTCAAAACGTTTTCAAAGGTTTAATTATCATAAATTAAGATTTAATTTCTGTTTTAATGGTGGTTTTAAGATAAAATCCCCCATGAATCCATGATTCCCCCATAACCCTAATTTATGACTTTGATATGGGTGAATTGTAGTAAGATATATGTTATGTAATTGATCTTGTAATGCTTTAGTTACTTGAATTATGTCATTATTCATGCCTAAATTGTAGTATTCTAGATGTGTTGGTGAATTGTGATTCATGGCCTTGAAGGGCAATTTATGAAGGTTGATGTGTAATCATGATGCTTATGTAAATGTTTTGTGATTTAAATGAAAGTAATGTGATCATGACTATAATGCAATGGTGGTGGTGTTGAAAGGTTCTTCTCACATACACACACTCATTAATAAAGAAGGAATGAAGTTTCTATGATTAAGTTAATGATGATTTATTGATTGAAAGGCAATTCTCAGTTGTACTCTAATGAATGATAATGACATGTTGTGAAAGGTTTTTCTCACAATATGGGGATTCTTAGTTGAAATGATATTCTCACCGTTGAATCTATGAGCTATCTTAATGAATGAATGTTGGGTTTGAGATGCATGATCATCCATGAGTTGAGGCGGGTTATCTATTAACAATATCTTATCACATAATAATAAACTAAAGCAATGAATGTTAAGTACTACATGGGGAATAATGCTAAGAACCGAGTGGATATGGATTGGGATGGATGCTCATCTGTGAGTTGAGGTGGGGTATCTAGTAGCAATCTCTTGAGATGGATGCTCATCCGTGAGTTAAGGCGGGGTATCTAGTAGCAATCTCCCTATCCTATAACTATGTGCCCACATAGGTTATTAGCTAGTGGATCCACCTAAGCTAAATGTTAACGGTCCTAGATTAGGCATGTAGGAATCCCTTATTCAGTGTGGGTAACACCGAGATTCCATGATGTGCTCACATGGTCTATGTCGGTTAATGCTTACCCCCACAAAGAATGATAATGAACTATCGTTTCTCAAGAATGCACTACTTAGTGTGGGTGGGGGTATGGGACTTCATCCATGCATTGCACAAGTAGTGTTTGAGAGTAGTCATGGTGTGTTCCTTTATGTTATAATGTTTTATGATTAAGGATATGATATAGGTACTATGGTTACTCAAAAAGTTCTATGAAGTGTGGATGCTAGTATGGGATTCCATTCATGCATTGCACGAGTAGGCTTTGAGAGGGCAATGGTGTATTTTTCTAATGTCATAATGTCTAATAAAATGAATGTGCTCATAATGATGCTAAATGAGAATGTTGACTTAAAGGCTTAATGTAATGATGAATGCCTAACTTGGAAATGTTAATATGAGTTGTTTTCCTTGTCATGCCTTATTGAATGTGAATGTTCCTTGTATATGATTGTTGACTAAATAGGAGAATGAATAATGGTAAGTATGTTATGGTGGCCCCAAAGTGGTACTTAGTATGAATGGTATTATGGGATGCAATTCATACATTGCACAAGTATAACTTAGGGTTACTCTTATGATGTCTCTATTATGTTCTAATGACTTACATGATGAATATGCTTATGTCTTGTACGTTTATACTAAAGATGATTGATGATTCTCAAACTTGACATAAAGTATGGGTTTCAACTGAAATGTCCTTTTTAGCATGATTTTTGCATGGTTATGATACTTAGTACATATTTGTGCTAACCCATATTTCTTCTACATTTTTCTACAAAGTGTAGGTTCTGGCGTTTGAGGTGATTTCTTCTAGTTCAAGCTTGGATTGACTATTCTCCAAAGCTTGTGGTTTGTCTGTTGCGGCCAAATCGCACACGCAAGTACACGTGGTCGTTCAAGTATTAAAGTGGCTCTTTTGAAGAGTCGAGTATCGTACCCATAGGGACTTACACTTAGAATTACTTCTCTACCTTTCAGCTAAACACAAGTGTATTCAAGATTTGAAAAGTGATTTAGTTTCTACTTCTAAGATTATAACCAAATGTAACAAAAGCGTTTCAATTTCAAGGGTTTAAAAACAGTGATTGGGTAAAGTCTAGGACTGCATCGTTTATCAGGAATCATGCAATCAATATCATTTATATAGGTAACTATCAACTATCGAGTCAGTGAATCACAGGGTTAAATGTATGAACATGGTCTCCCGACCTCTAATCGCCTACGATAAATAACACCTTAACTACATCATTGAGCGGGGATAGGATGGATTAAGTATCGAGCATTACGATTTCTTCCTGTATGGTGACCCAAGCAAGGTTTATAGGTATATCCCTATCCTAGATACAAATCAACCCTAGCTATTTAGAATTAATCATGCTCCTTATGTCCCACGTTCTATCCTCTTATTCCTCTCCCGAGTTCAATTTGGACAATGTATTTATTTCAATGGTGATCAGTCATGTAATACGGAAAACAAGAACATAAGAAAGATTGATATGATAATTGGCATTAACCCAATGAAATCTTAATAGATTACAATCATCATGTAGCCACAGCCCTAGAACTAGGGTGTTTAGCTACTCATAATCCAATAATCGATCAAACAATGTTTTATAATCATAAAGAGATCAAAAGGAAAAGAGTTTGAGAATTAACCCTAAAACTGGAGAAAACGTTAATCCAAATCCTCGTTCTTCAAAACCCAGAAAAAGAATAATTAATAAAATAAAATAATGACCTATTTATACTAAAAGTCGAAACGGCCAAAACTGGGCACAAGGGGAGCGACGCGGAAGCAATCTCTGATTTTGTTCTGAGATACTTTTCTCTTCTCCGCGACGCGGGAGCTATACGGACCATTCTACCTAATTCTTGATTTCGCGAATTAATTCAGGACACCCTCTCCGCAACGCGGAGAGGGCACGGAGCATTCTGCCTCAATCTTGGATTTGCAAATTAAATTATCATTCCTCTCCGCGATGCGGAGAGGATACAAATATGCCTTAATTGACATTCCTCCAGCTTCTTCCTTGCCCTCTTTTGCCTCGGATCTTTTGTGTTTCTCCATTGTCCATTTTCGAGCTCGTTTCTCCAATTAAGCTTACCTACACAACTAATCATGTTGGTTAGCTCATAGACAACCAAAAGACTCAATAAAACTATAAACGAACACATATTGAATTCAAATTAAGCTTAAATGCGGGCATAATTAGCTTTGTAGGCATATAAATATGCCTAAGATCACTACCCCACACTTAGAGCTTTGTTCGTCTTCGAACAACTTACGAACTGTTCCTAGACCTAAACTCTCTACTATGGTATTTGTGCATCCGCTACTATCTTCCAAGGATCTGTACCCAGTTAACACAAGCATGTTTTTATTTAGAATATGCATGACTTCTGTAATTGACTTGACAACTTTTTGCAACCAACGCATTTCAACAACATGTGCACCATTACTTATCACCTATCCTTCGTACAACAAGTGCCCCTCACTCCAAAGAATATTCCACACACTCAACTCAACAACTTGAATATCCTTTAAGGACTATGCAAACAAGGTACACTCTCACTCAACAACAACATCAAACATGTATGCACTGAGAACCATAAGCTTGCCCATTATGGACATCTCTACTAATAAAGTGTGTTATGCTCAAAATCAAACAGGACTTGTTCTATTTGTAGTGTAGGCTTAAGGTAAGGGAGGATTCGTTTAGATAAAATTAGTGACTTATCCTCCCTAATGCACTATTTTCAACTTTCCTCTTACATTCACAACTTCTTCTTTTCATAGGTTTCCACTAGTGTTACCAACCTTGCCTCTATTTTTTATTTTTTTTACACTCAATAATAGCCACCCTTGCCTTAGAGATTTCTCCCGAGTTAAGGTGCACAATGCCCTTGTAAGGGCAAGGGCCATCATGAAGGTAAGCACTAAGTTAGCCACCTTCAACTTAGGTTTTTAACCTTAGTCAAAGTGCACAATGTCCCAAGGACCATGGCCAATCTCAGATGTATTCTCTTGGGGTATACAATTACCTCCTCTTTTCACTCTTCCCCAACAAACTACACCATTCCACCCTATTTTACTCTTTCCGTTGTTTTCACTTTTTCGTCCTAATACAGTGCATTAAGGAAATGGGATCAAAGCTAACGGCATCAATAAAAAGGCTTCGACTTCATTATGTGGGTTAGAACAAAGTCAATGCTAAAAAGGCTCAATTGGGCTTTACTAGGGATATTCTTTATGAACATGCTGCAATTCAAGATAATTCAAAGAAAGCATGTTATCATCTTTTAAGCACAATAACACTTGTATTTCGCTTCAATAACAACCTAGGAAAGTTCTAGACTCAGATGCATTCAAGGATACCATTAAAAACTCACCGCTCATGGCACACGTTATACTAAGAATGGATCAATCACAGCAACACATTCATATCAACAAGGTTCATGTTAAGCTTAAGGTGCAACATTCAAGTCATGTACAAAAATTCATTGCATTCATATCACAACTTCACACATGCTTTTCATACATTCCTTTCATACTTTCAGTTTCAGCAGAAACCAACCTACGACTCAATGACAAAATTTCCCTTAAGATGGTCGTCATTCATCTATCATTGGGCATCTTGACTCAACTATGACTACCGACTCAATCCTACAAAGAAAAAAAAATTATACGGCTCAAAGGGACTATCTTTGGCTAAAGAACCGAAAACAACTACCAAAGAACCCACAATAAACAAAACAAAGACAAAGACCGACTCTGACAATGTTCAACAATCAAAAATTATATACAGACCATGTATGATTTTCACCCCTCACCTCACACTTATACAATAGCACTGTCCCGAGTGCATTACAAAAATCAGAATAGTTCAAGAGGTAAGGTGAAAACACTCCATGATCAGTCCTCCATCATATCACCCCCATCGGTCTCAGCCCCGACCTGTATGGGATCTATCTCCTCGTCTGAATTGGACTCCACATCTGAGCCGGTGAGCATGTTCTCATATGTTGGAATATCATTCTCGATCAGCTCCTGAAACCTAGGACCAATGCCAAGGCGTTCCCTGGCATGGTCATTCAGAGGGTAGCGCCTCTTGACCTCGCCCAACTGCATATCAGTAGAAGCATGGCAGCCATTCTGGTGTCTCAGCATCTCCAGGCCATACATCCTTGCCATGATAAGCTCATCTCTCTTGTGGCGCTCAGCAGTGGTGAGAGTCGGGCCAAACTCAGTGTCAGGCCCCTTTGTGCCAGTGATGTCCACCAGTGCTGGATAAAGTGGTGCCATGTAATCTACATTCTCCTCAGGGACACTTATAGCATGACACATTTTGGTAATCAGACCACCAAATGCATACTTGTGCCCTTTGTGAACCCGGGCCTTCCGCATAGAAGATTTTATGATGGCTCCGATGTTCAGCTCCATGCCAGTCATCAAAGCATAAACCAGGCACACCAGGTCACGAGTGATATCAGTGTAATGTAGGCCCTGTATCAGACAGTTCATCACCACCTTCAACCAAACATGTGTCTTCCCACTGTGCTTAGTCCATTGAGCCATGGATTGTGGCCCGCATAGCATGTGGCGGATGACTTGGTATGGAGGGCGTATATTCAGCCCTGTCAATACTAGTAGGTCGGTCTTCTGCGTTGTACCCAATATATCATTAACACCTGTTGGAGTGATGGGCACATTCCTACCACGCACCGTCACATAGTGGGACCGTGCCTCGGGCGTCCAATTGGCGTAAAACTCTCGGACCATGTGCAAGTTGCGTCTGGGTCTGCAAAGATGAACTCCATGCCAAGCTCCCTAATTTGCCTCAGGATCTGGGGGAACTCACATGCCAAATTGTCCCTCTCAACACAGACATCAAAGAAATAAGTGGCCTCAATGTGCTTCTTATACCAAGCCTTTCCTTCTTTGGTGACAACCTTCACCCCAAATCGCCTAGTGTGACCCTTGGGAAGTGCAAGTGCAGGTGGGACATTTCCACTCTGGACACATTTCCTATTGCTTGATGTGGCCACTTCTTTGTCGGGTCTTTGTGAGCTAGACATGGTTACCTGCCAAATATACCAAAGTTCAGCCCACATGACTGCAAAATAATGAGAAAAATATGGGTGGTGTGCGCACACCACTCCACACTTAGTTCAAGGAAGTCTCATCTTAGGTACTCAGAATTCCCAAAATTGACCAACAGCATACTCAAGTAATCATCACGTTCATCTAATCGGATGTGTATCAAAATATTAGTTATAACCACACAACAATTAGGTAATGTTACTCAAGACTTCACACAAAGAAGATAGACCTCGGACGACACACTATCACCTAACCATATCACCTAGCAAATTTGCAATGAGAACATATTGAAACACTTATTTGACCTTACTAGTCGAGGCATTCTAACCTCCATACTGCCTCTAACAAGCAAACTAAAGCAAATCACCCCAAACTCTACATCAATCAGCATCCATTCAGAAAACAATCCCTTACAGGCATGCATAACCCACATATATTGACACAATCAATGCTAGAACAACAACAATGAAAATTAGGTGACTTGCAATCAAGAATTTGAAATCACCAATAACCATAATATCGCTCATAGTATCAACAAACAACTAACCAAGGCACATTATACTCAATGATTTGAATATACCCACCAAAAATTCGATCAAATACTCCCAACCATGCCTAACCTACATACTACACCCTATCAGTTTAACCCAAGAATCAATTAACAGTGTATTTCTACTCAGACTTCGAAACATCCATAGATCAACATGAAACACACGATATTAACAACAGAAAACACACTTCCCAAACCTCCAAAAGATGAGCAACCAATAACACATGGAAATACACCCTCAACCCTATCCAAAATCGTAAGAACAAAACAAAAGCACGTACCTGGCGATGCGGAGTTGCAGAGAAATGGAGAAGAGCAAGGAGGGTGTAGTTGTGCGACACGGAACAACTTGAAGAAATCGCAGGGTTTAAGGGAAGGGAGAAAATCGTAGTGAATATCAGGAAAAAGGGGAAAGGATGGGAGAATTAGGGGGAGAAATCGGGGTTAAAAGGGTTGGGGTCGGGTAAAACCCGATTATTTAATGAAGAACAAAAATTACTCACCTGGGGCACAACGCGGGGTGGGCACGGAGTCCATTGGAAATTTAATTCCAGGCGAGGCTCGCACGGTCTTGCCTCATTTTTGACGTAAAAGTAACTTACCGTCGAAATCGAAATTCTAAGCCTCCTTTGTGACGCGGCTAGTACATGGAGTCCTCTGCCTCAAATGGTATCAGGCAAGGTAGAATTATGCCCCAACTCCGCGAAGCACTCCTTACACGGAGTGCTCTGCCTCAAACTGGACCAGGCGAGGCAAAATTCTACACTATCTGCGCGACGCGCTAGCTCCACGGAGTTACCTTAGGCGAAATTTTTGCTTTCTCCACATTTTCAGCATTTAACCCATTAATGAAAACACGATGGGTTGCCTCCCATCCAGTGCCGTATTTTTGGTCGTGGCACGACTCATATTTTTGTATTTTCTTGAATATTTTTTTTTAATCCTAAGAACTAAATTATCAAAAAAAATCAAATAAAGCCTAACTATTACACGGGTTCACGGGTGGCCTCCCGTGTAGCGCCTGATTTAACATCGCGGGACGACCCATCGCATGACTCATTCGTCATTTAATGTGAGCGCGTCAAGCTCACGATCCACATCATTCCCAAAGTAGTGCTTGACCCTTTGACCATTCACAAGGAAAGTGGAGTTCTTATCCTTGTTTCTTAATTCCACAGCACCATGGTGAGTCATCCGCACCACTTAAAAAGGACCACTCCACTTAGATCGAAGCTTTCCGGGGAAGAACTTCAGCCTTAAATTGAATAATAGCACTAATTGACCAGGCTCAAAGGTGTGCGACACAATATGCTTGTCATGCCACCTCTTGGTCTTCTCTTTGTACAACTTAGCATTTTCATAGGCGTGAAGTATGAACTCCTCTAATTCGTGCAACTACGTTATTCTCTTCCTTTCGGATAACTCAGCATCCAGATTCAGCTTTTTGATTGCCCAATAAGCCTTATGCTCCAATTCAGCTGGTAAGTGACAAGCTTTTCCAAACACCATTCAATAAGAAGAAGTTTCTATCGGTGTTTTGTATGCAGTTCGATATGCCCACAAGGCATCATCTAGCTTGTCAGACTAATCTTTTCATTGGGCATTCACAGTCTTCTGGAGGATCTGTTTGACCTCCCTATTCGACACTTCCACCTGCCCACTAGTTTGGGGATGATATGATGTGGCCACTTTGTGCCTTACCCCATATTTGGCTAACAGATTATGCACTGAATTATTAATAAAGTGCGCACCTCCATCACTGATCATAGCCCTTGGAGTTCCAAACTTGGTGAAGATGTGTTTTCAAATATACTTTACAACCACTTTGGCACCATTGGATGGTAAAGCAACAACCTCCACCCACTTAGACACGTAGTCCACTGCGATTAGGATGTATGGTATTACCACGAGACGATGGAAATGGTCCCATGAAGTCTATCCCCCAAACATCAAAAATCTCCACCTGTAGTATATTGCTCAATGGCATCTCATGCCTCCTAGAAATGGTGCCCATCCTCTGACACTGATCACAACCTTTCACAAACAAAGCAGCATCTTTAAACAGAGCAGGCCAAAAGAAACCAGATTGCAATACCTTATGCGTCGTTTGTTCGCCTCCATGGTGTCCACCATATGGGGAAGAGTGCCAACTCTCCAACACTTTTGTCGCCTCCTGCCCAGCTATACACCTTCTCATCATCTGATCAGGTCCCTGCTTGAATAAGAAAGGCTCATCTCATATATAGAAGTATGCATCATACTTCAGCCTTTGCTCTCGATGTGTTGATGCCCCAGGTGGAAATAACCCACTCACCAGAAAATTTACAATGTCAGCATACCAAGGCACTTGAGCAATGTCCAAAGCAAGCAATTGCTCATCCGGAAACTCTTCACAAATATGTCCCTCATTCTTCACATGAGTTGAATACTCCAGTCTGGACAGATGATCAGCTATTTGGTTCTCAGTTCCCTTCATGTCCTGTATCTCAAGATCAAACTATAATCAGCCTCGGCTTGCCGTCCTTCTTGTTGAAAAAATAGCGGATTGCAGCATGATTAGTGTAGACTATAACTTTGGTTCCCACTAAGTATGATCTGAAGTTATCAAATGCGAACACTAATGCCAGCATCTCTTTTTTAGTCACAGTATAATTTGATTGAGCTGCATCTAGAGTCTTGCTTGCATAGTAGATGGAATGGAACATCTTCTCTTTTCTCTGCCCAAGCACTTCCCCAACCGCTATGTCACTAGCATCACACATAAGCTTAAATGGAAGCTCCCAATTTGGAGCAATTAGAATAAGAGCTTTTATCAAGTTCTTCTTCAGCATCTCAATGCCTGCAAACATTTTTTATCAAACACAAACTTCTTCTCTTTCTCTAACAGGCTGCACATAGGTCTTGAAGTCTTAGAGAAGTCCTTGCTGAACCTCCTGTAGAACCCAGCATGTCCCAGGAAGCTTCTAACTCCCTTTACTGTGATGGGAGGTGGGAGTTTCTCAATAACTTCCACTTTAGCCTTGTCAACTTACAGCCCACTTTTGGAGACTTTGTGCCCCAACACAACGCCTTCTCGAACTAAGAAGTGACACTTCTCCTAGTTTAGCACCAGATTTGTTTCTTCACAGCTGTCAAGAACTCTGTCAAGATTAGTCAAGTAAAGTTCAAGACTCACCAAACACTAAGAAGTCATTCATGAACACTTCAACAAAATCCTCCACCATATCATGGAAGATTACCATCACACATCTCTAAAATGTGGTTGGGGCATTGCCAACCCAAATAGCATGTGGTTGAACGCATACGTGCCATACAGACAAGTGAATATAGTCTTCTCCTGATCCTCTGGTGCAATGAAAATCTGATTGTACCCTGAATAACCATCAAGGAAACAGTAGTACTCCTGGCCAGCCAACCTGTCTAACATTTGATCAATGAAAGGTACAGGATAGTGGTCCTTTCTAGTGGCGTCATTCAACTTCTTGTAGTCCATGCATATACGCCACCCAGTCACTGTTCTTGTGGGGAATAACTCATTCTTTTCATTAGTCACCACCGTCATTCCGCCCTTCTTGGGCACACACTGTACTGGACTTACCCATTTGATGTCTGATATTGGGTACATGATTCCAGCATCCAGCCACTTGATGACCTCTTTTCTCACCACATCCTTCATCAATGGGTTTAGTCTCCGCTGATGCTGTGCACTTGCCTTAAACCCTTCTCCATGTATATTTTATGCATGCACAGCGCGGGACTAATACCATGGATGTTGGACATTTGCCACCCCAAAGATGCTTTCCTCTTTTTCAGGACGGTAATGTTGCTTCCACTTGTTCATCATATAATGTTGCACACAAAATAACCGGTAAAATTTTATCTTCACCCAAAAATGCATACCTGAAGTGGGCTAGCAATGTTTTTAACTCCAGCTTGGGTGCTTCTTCAATGAAGGGCTTGGGTGGAGGAGTACCCAATACCCTGTTTAGAGGCTCCCATCGATCTCCAGTTATACCTACAAGTCCCACATCAAGAAATTGCATAATTTCCTATGCCTCAGCATCCCCATAAATATCATCCCCCACTAGCACTCGCTCTAGAGGGTCCTTCGATGCAATGTAGCGAGCTTCTGCCTCATGTCTATCACAGTTATGGTAGACAACTCCTCATACACAGCTGGCAGCTTTAATGCTTTATACACGTCGAACACCTCCACTTTATCATGTGCTCGCATAGTCAGCTGTCCAGCTGCCACATCTATCATAGCCTGCCCAGTAGCTAAGAAAGGTCTTCCTAAGATGAATGGGACCTCAGGATCTGGCTCAAAGTTCAGCACTACAAAATCTACTGGGAAGATCAATGATCCCACTTTCACTAAAACATCATTTACAACACCCTCAGGCCTGGCTACAAATCTATCAGCCAACTGTAAGATAATAGTAGTAGGTTTAGGACTACCTAACCCAAGCTTTTTGTACAAAGAAGTTGGCATCAAATTTATACTAGCTCCTATATCACATAACCTCGTGCACGAATGCTCTACCCTAAGTGATCTGAACCGTAAAGCTACCCGGATCTTTTACTTTAGGGGGTAACTTGTTTTGGATCCTAGAGATGCACTCTTCAGTAAGTTCGACGGTCTCATACTCAGTCAACCTCCTTTTATTCGCCACAATCTCCTTTACATACTTCGCATACTTGGGTATACCATGCAAAACATCTATCAATGGCAAGTTAATGTGAACTTGTTTCAAAAGAGAGAGAAACTTACCAAAGCATTCATCCTCCTTTTGTTTCTTGAACTTTTGAGGAAATTGAGGAGGTGGTTTCACAACTGGTTGCACTCTTTCTTCTTGTGCAACAACTTCGCCCTCTTTGTATTCACTCTCTTTATTCACAGCATCAGTGTTTCTTTTCTTAGGAGTTAACTCCTTCAATTGTAAACCACTGTGAGTACCTACTACTTTTACTTGCTTAGGATTTGGGTCAGTGTTACCCGGCAAACCTCCTTGTGGTCGTGAGTTCTGGGCACTAGCCAGCTACCCGAATTGCTTCTCCAGATTCTATATAGCTAACTGATTATTTCTTGCATCACCAGCTAATTGGGGTTGAAAAGCCATAATCTTTTTCAGCATCTCCTCCATGCTCATGTTTCCAGATTGTTGTTTAGGTTGCTCCCGTTGGGCCTGTTGTTGGTACCCTTGTGTATTTCCTTAGGGTCTATACTTATTCTTGCCTTGACCCTGATTTTGGTTTCCACCCCAAGAAAAGTTCGGGTGGTTGCGCCAATTTGGGTTATATGAGTTCCCATAATTTTGCCATCCTCCTCTTTGTTGGGCATTACCTACAAAATTCACAGAGTCCGGGTTTCCACCACGTACCTCTGCACTATGATCACCACCTCCACAGATCTCACACCAAGATGGTGGTTTTTGAACTGCATTTACCTGTGCAGGCTGTTGTCCCAATGCTAGATTGTTGAAGTGAGTGTTCATCATATTTTGCATAGCAGCAATTTATGCAGTCCAGGCAGTCGCAGCATCTACTTCTAACATACCTACCATTTTTTGAATCACATGTTTCATTCCTCCTCCATTCCATTCAAGGTTTTCCTGAGAGATCCTGTTCAGCAAGGTGAATAGTTCAGCATATGTCTTCTCCAAAGCCTGACTACATGCAGCTGAATCAAGTAGAATCTTGGTGTTAGGCTCCAATCCTTCAATGAAGGTATGGACCAACACCTCATTAGATTGATGATGATGAGGGAAAAAAACTCAAAATGTCACTCCTCAACTTAGCTGTTTTTCCAGATGGAAAAAATAGAATGAGGAACTTCTGTGCTAGATCATTCCAAGTGGTAATTGAGTTTGCGGCCTCTGAGTTTAACCATATTTTTGCTTCCCCAAGCATAGAAAAAGGGAATAAAGTGAGCCTCACATAATCCACATTCACTCCAGCTGGAGTATATGTATCATTGATCTCGAGGAAATTCTGAATGTGAACTGTTCGATCCTCGTGCGGCAGACCAGTGAACTTTCTATTAGTGTGCAGTAGTTGCACCATACACTTCTTCAATTCAAACCTCCCACAAGCTTCAGGTTTCTGAATATAAGATGTCACATTAGTGGGACGTGGGATTGCCACGTCTCTTACTCTTAACTCAACCATTATTTCAGGTTCTTCTTCCTCAACTCTTGACACTAGAGATGTTGGTTCACTAGCAAAAAGAGGGATCGGATAAGTAAGTCGTTTTTGCCTTCTCTGGTAGTGAACAAACCTTTTCGGTTCAGCTAGAGGCGATACAAATCCTTGATCATCGTCCAGTTTGGAACTTCAGATTAACTTGCAACAATGAATTGCTAAGATCAAGTTGTCAACACTTGCTTTTTAACATCAAAAATAAAAAACATCAGATAATTTCTAATTCTAAAGTCCTCGTCAGCGGCACAAAAAACTTGTTGCTGCCAAATCGTACACGCAAGTGCACGTGATCATTCAAGTATTAAAGTGGCTCTTTTTAATAGTCGGGTATCATACCCATAGGGACTTACGCTTAGAATTACTTAACTTCTCTCACTTTCAGCTAAACACAACTGTATTCAAGATTTCAAAAGTTTTTTAGTTTCTACTTCTAAGATTCTAACAAAATCTAAAAAAAGCGATTCAATTTCAAGGGTTTAAATATAGTGATTGGGTAAAGTCCAGGGCTACAACATTTATCAGGAATCATGCAATCAATATCATTTATATGGGTATTTATCAACTATCGAATCAATGAATCACAGGTTTAAATGTATGATCATGGTCTCCCGACCTCTAATCGCCTACGATAAATAACACCCTAACTACATCGTTGAGTGGGGATAGGATGGTTTATGTACTGATACGCTCAAATTACACCTCTTTAAAGAAGCATAAGCGATCGTTATCAAGTAAAGAACCCAACTTGTAGGTTGGGGTCGATCCCACGAGGAAACTGGTTTAGACTTTACTTTAACTCAATTAGTCAAATTACTTCCAAAAACAAAACAAGTAATTAAAAGGGGGGGTTTTGTGAAACAAATTGTAAGAATTCAATAAGTAATCAGCAATCAAAAGTCAATTTTGATTGTTATCAAGATGAGAGAAATAACTAGGGTATATGTGTTCCCCACAAGCTCATAACGCAGTAATCTTAGTAATAACAATCCTCTCCTAGTGTATTGCATGCAAAGTGATAAGTTAGGTATCTCTAAATCCTTTGTCTGGCATCTAGAGAATTTCACCCCGCACCTTGGTCCGGCTACGTGTGTATAATTTACTAACCCTTACCTTTACCTCATATTAGCCATCATAATCGA